>JABUQX010090150.1:25000-39021 GCA_015478945.1 Trachelipus rathkii | reverse complement strand
ATGACAACTGATGGGATGTAGACATTTATAAATAGTAGGTTAACATTAAACAAGAGTTCCACCTATATATAACTTTTATGTAGTTTATAAGTATATAGTTTTATTCAAAAATTTTGTTATATTTCAGTATAGTCCAAAGCTTGATTAATGGGTAAACTAGTCCCGAAACTAGTCGGAATAATAAAATGTTTAGATTTGTCTTGGTCAATTTTAGCATTATATATATATATATATATAATATATAATAGTATATTATATTTATAATATATATAATATATATAGGAAAAATATATATTAAACTAAATAAATAAAAGAAAAATAATTAGAGTGATTGAACAAATAAATTCCACCTTCTAATCTTTTAAGAAAATGATTACATTGTTAAGAATTGAGCTCAATAATTACATAAATATAATCGGCTATTATTATTATATGTATAGAATATTTATTTAAAATCAATATATGTTAATGAAATCAATAGTATAAGTATATAGTACTGTATGTAATATAAGTATTAATAATGATAATTAATAGATGAGTATAATAGTTTATAGACGATCCAATGTCTAGAGAGTTGCCGACACCCTATATCGATAGGAAGGAAATAGAGGGTATCGTCTGAAACTTCTCTAGGTGTGCATTAATATTAAAATCTATGTTATGTGATTAAGCTCGAATAAAGACTAGGAGTGTTAAAACGTATATCAAATGTCTCTAGGAGTAGTATATTAGGGTTCGGGTACCTCCCCCTCCCTAGAGTCGACATACATTGGAGAGATGGTTAAAAGTGTGGGAGGTCTGAGATGATAATTAAAATACTCAGTTGGTGTCGCTCTATTTTAACGCGGCGATCCTTATCCTATATTGTTATGGAAACCTGAAATGGATTTGCGAGCTCGTGCCATCTGTGATCGAATGTGATGCGTAGGAAATAGTGGTTCAGCGAGTTAGGCTATCCCTTGTATCTTAACAGAACATGAAAGTGCGCTGGAGTTTTTTAGGCCATTTATTTCGAGTATCATGCTTAATGACTCCGTTGCTCATCAGGGTTACATGGTATAAAACTCGATGCAAAGATGTACGCTGTCTCAGTTTTTTCAGATAGTCTCTAGTTCGGTCAGACGTATTTTCAGTTAATTACCTGGCGCCCTAGTCCTTGGATTAGCATTTTGTTATAATTGAAGATGCAGTATCATTTCGATAGGCTGTCGTTAGACCATCATGGGGCTAGCTATTAGCTTACGCTGCAACTTGGAATAGAGTGCCACACAACAGCACATTTGGTACCATTTTATTATCTGGTTAATCATATTACGGTGACCGTGTTATAACCTCCAGGAAATTACATATTAATTATATTGAATGTATCGTCACTTTAAGAGTTTTTATATACATTATTGTTCGTGAGGAGCTTTAATAAATGCTACTTGCTAATATGTTTTATATAGCCATGTAAGCATTTTAGGATTTGTAACTCTTTATATTATTCTAGTTACAGTCGAGCATCTCGACCATCTGAGCGAAAAAAAACGATTCCTTTAAGTAGGTCAGGGTGTGTTATGGAACGTATATATATATATATAGTAAGTGAATATTACTTATATAATAATAATATAATATACTATAATATTATAATAATATCAATAATAATATATATACTATATATATTATATATATACCGTTTTTATTATAATTATACTATGCTAATACTTCTATACGTCTACAGTAAATATATATAATATTATATTATCTTATTAACATCCACCGCCGATATGATTCTACCTTCTATATTAATCCGACATTACACTAAGGTTCTAACTCCTAGACTACCGAGATTATTAATATATTAAAATAAATAACATTATCGATATTATTGTATTTACCGACATATGTGATACGCACCTTTCCTCTTTCTTCACCCTCCTCCATTTACCTAATCAATGCACTCGGTTTTCTTCCTTCTGTTTCCTCTCGTGGCATTTTCTTTTTTTTCAGGTTTCTTTTTAATATTATACTTTTTAGTTGTTATATTTCTCTGATCCGGGAAGACCCACCGCTCCGGGGCTTCCTCCTCCGCCCCATCTATTATTCTTTTCGGGTTACTAAACTCTTTGTATACGAATTATCCATATTTCATCGCTTCTCAATGAAATTTCCTATCTTGGAAGGAGAAACCCACCCCTTTCTTCCCGGAATGGGGTGCAACTCGGCGCCGAAACCTCGATCACAGGCAGACGATGCGAGCTACACCCTCAACCGAAAATAGATTACATCGCCGTAAACGTATTTATTATATTTGGTATTATAAGTCCGTTATATAATAATTTAGAAAAAGATTTCATTATTTTATTTTAAAAATGTAAGAAACAAACATTTATTTTTTTAGGACTCCCCCATTAGGTGTGCGGTCCTGATGTTTGATAAAAAAAATATAAAAAAAAAAAAAGCACAGAGTTTGCAAAACAGAGGTCGATAGGAGAAGGAAAGAAGGTATGAATAGTTATGAATAAAGAAGAAAGAGTAATGAAGAAACGGAGTCTGAATCAGATTGGGACGTTAGGATATGTTGACAGCTGCACCGGTGCTGTATCCGGTCTGCGTTGTTTGCCGGATAAATTATGGTAGAAGCAATTGTTACTGAGGAGAAATGAAAAAAAACCCCCGCCCCATCCCCCGCCCCCGCCCACTCCCTACCCCCCCCAAGACCTGAAGCGTCAAACAAAAAGGAAAGCGACTGATAATTATTCAAATAGGTAAAAGCACTATGACGAAATGCAAGTCTATGGAAAGGACTGGAAACTCAATCGTAGTAAAACGAGTACGATGTAAATGTCTAGTATAGGTCTGTAGATTCGGAGATAACAACTCAAGGTTTCAGAAAGGAACCATCGTCCACCAGACAAGACAAAAACTACAAATAAAAAAACCAAATAAAAACACACTAATCCATACAATATAGATGAAAATTTTGTTACTATTCTTTTTGTTTAAACTTACCTGATACAAGGATTTACCTGTTCCAGGTTTCTCCATCCAAAAAACCACGAGTAGTAAACTCCGCATAAAATCACACACTTACCAACCAGCCCCACACCCTCCGTAACCATCCGTAGATCTACTTGATCTAATCTGCCATAATCTATGAGTCAAGATAAAAAAATTTCTACATAAATTGTTCAGCTGTGTACCAATACCCTGTAATATCAGCCTAAATCAGTACAATCAAACCACCAACTAACCTACAACTCCTGTTCCACCAGTGACTCCTAATCCTTGAATCATATGGATCTATTGAATCTATTGACTTCCAAGTCATAGTTTTATTAGTAAAACCATTGTTCCTGTTTTACATACCCTAATATCAGGTAAATCAGCTAATATCAACACATCCTACCACCGCGTCCATAATTCCTAACCCTGCCCGTAGAAATTCTATCGATCTATTAGATCTATTGACCTATTCCATCCACGGACGACCGTCAACAATTTCTCGCGTACATCTTTTGAAAAATAACCATACAATAAAAAATCAAATATCTTATCGACTGAATCAACGCCCAGTATACTCTAACGTAAACCAAAGTTTCACATTAATAAAGCTTAACTTTAGCTAAATCATACTGAATCTAAGAGCAAAAGGTTAAATAACAACGATAAACCTTACACAGACCTGTGGTAAATCGAAATGGAATATAAACTGGTTATTAACTGATGATAACAAAGTTCCACAACTTAACAAATGCAAGATAAACGGGGAACATAACAGTATAGCCATACAAAGAGTAACCTGTTATTCACTAATTTGTCAAGATTAGCTTACATAACAATGCTAATTTAAAATTAACATTGCGTATATTAACTTAAAAATTTCTTATCACAATCATTGGTTAATTTATCATATCTGCATCAACGAATTAAACTCTAGATCTGTAATGCTAAATGAGCCACAACAAGGGTAAAATGCATTATCCAACATCAATAGTCTATAAACACAGCGATAACTAATAGAACTAATGAAAAAGTAATGTACAAAGACAAACCACCTAACCCAACTTACACACGAAATAAACTGAAACATTAACAAGTTCCTGTATTACTTACACACAGTAACAAGATATACTAACATTTGCAATGGCAAAACGTAACTATTCCTACTTTTCAAGCATATCTACTATACATTATTAACGTTAACCATTACACTGACACAGTACATTTTTAGCAAAAAATTATTCACAACATTGGTACAATCATAACTGATCAACGTAATAACTCTAACATAATAAGGTTTCCACAATGCAAATTAAGCTTAAACATAATGGAAACGTAACATGTTAAACTAAGAAAAATTAATGTATAAAAGACAAACCATATAATCACCAACTTACAACACGAGATAAACTGATTACATTAACAATTAAGTTCCACACTATAACACCAGTAAAGTAACTAAAACATTTGCATGCAAACGTAGCCCCTATTCCTTCACTCTTCAATTCCAAGCTAAAATCTCCATAACAAATATTTAATCGCCTTATCAATTGTAACACTGGCACAAGCTCACAATTTTATGCAAAACATCATATCACGTACGCATTGGGGTTTACATTATTCATACGTGAATCAACGATCTGGATACTTCTAAACGTTAAAAGGTGTTCTACATATCAAGTAAGCTTGAGACACAGCGGTGAACAATTGGAACTCCAAGAAAAAAAAGTGATGGAAATGTACAAAGAACCAAAACCCCAATCCATAACGCAATTCAGATAATAACCCGAATATATAAACGTTAAACAAATATAACGGCACCCAAGATGGATCACACAAGACTTAACACCAGGGATAGTGGAACGAGACTACAGCAGTGATGCATGAAAATAATACGATTAACAACTCCTATGTGTCCCTGTAATGTACTCATTTTGTGTCCGTAACAAGACCGATATCTCGTAGAACATAAATAAGAATAAAAACACCGAAATAAGAAACTACTGACCAAAGCGTGAGACAAGAAAAGTACGAAGACCACTTTAAGCAAAAATTAATCACGAACATATGAAGTTTAAACACAGATATAAGAATATACAAACTTGAGTATCAAAACCGAAAAAGATATATCTTCAGTAACTTCAAAAACCAAGAGATAACCTTACACAGTCAATAAGCTAAGCATGGTCGCGTACCATCAAGAAAATGAACTAAGAATAATAAATGTAAACAAAAGACAGAACGCAATAAACTGCACAACTTACACACAGAAATAACTGATCAAACAATAACCAAATATCAACACGTTACACCGAATAAATGGATAACTAACATGCATGCAAAACGTAACCTATTCCTACTTTTTCAGCTATCGTCTAACATATTAACATTATCCGTTACACTGGACGAGTACAATTTAAGCTAGACCAACAGTATTCACCACAACATTGAGCCCGAGAATACTTAATCAAATAAACAATGATCAACAGCCATAATAACTCATAAAAACCAAAAACAAACACAAAAACCAAAACAAACGTAATAAGGATATAAACCACATCAATAATTAAAGCTAACACACAGATCGTTTAAACATGAATAAGAAAAAATAAATTGTAACAAAGACAAACCTAACCACATCTATATACCCGGAAAAAAACTAGTTAACATTAACAAAAGTCCCACACTTAATCAACATGAATTAAGTAACTAACAATTTAGCATGCAAAAACCGATACCTATTCTTACTTTTTTCAAAGCTATCTCTAACATATTAAACGTTAATTTTACACTAACACAGTAAGATTTAGCAAAAAATTTATACACAATCATTACGTATAATCATTCATACTGGATCGAGAATTATAATTTCTAAAACGTAATAAAGGGTTTCCACATTTACAATAAAACTAAACAACAGTTATCGTTTAACATAAACTAATAGAAAAATAATGTACAAAGAACAAAAACCTAACACAAAACATTACACACGAATTAAAAACTTGTTAACATAAACAAAAGTCCATCAACTTTAAAAATAACCAAGAATATAAAGTAACTATAACATTGCATGGAAAACGATGAACAAAAACCTCCCTATGTCTCTTACTTTTTCAAGAATAATCGTAAAACATATTAAACGATTTACCATTTAACAATGACCACCGAGTAAACAATTAAGCAAAAAAACCTTTATCACAGATACATTGGTTAAATTTCATCTGATCCAAACAGAATATACTACATAACGTAATAAGGTTTCACATTACAATAAAGCTAACATAGCGTACACATGAACTAAGAAAATAAATGTTACAAGGACAAACCTTAACAACTTACACACATAAAACTTCGTCTAACATTACAAGTTCCACACTTAACACCAGTAAATAACTAACATTGCATGAAAACGTACCTATTCATACTTTTTTTCAAGCATATATTAAACATAATTAACAGATTTTCCTCCCACACAGAAACATAGCAAAAAACAACACATAACCTTGTCGGATTATCATACAGACCAAACGACTATATATGCTAACGATACAAAGTTTTTTTCACATGATCATAGTAATATTTAACAAACATCTTCTCATAACCTTACCTAAATATCATATCCCCAGCAAATAATTGCAAACATAACAAAGTTTTATCCAAAACCATGACATAAAAAATAAGTTCTTTGAATACAAACATATCATAGTAAAGTGTACTAGTTTACCACAGAATTTAAAACAATAAATCAGTAAAATCAGTAAATTAAAAACCACCCATCCCCTCCCTGCCCCTCCCCTGCCCCTCCCTACCCATCCCTTCATGACCATTTGATCTTTAGATCTATGAATTTTTCATGTCACATAATCTCGTAGATTACTCAGTTTACGGATATACATAGATATCTAAATAAGTTTCATTTTATTATTACGCTACCACGAAAATGCCTCAGTGAGCTCACTCAACCCGTAACATTAGTGTTATCACTCATGTAATGAATAGCCGAATAAACATAGCACGAATGGTTACCCGCATCTAGTAAAGGAATCGTATAATGTATCAATGACAAAACCTAAACTCCATTTCACGTTGTCGACTCGAATCCTAACTAAGTCACTCTCACAGAGTTCCATACTTTATACAACATTTATACACGTAGAGGCGTAGCACATGCGTGTACAAACGCTAACCTCTCATGTCGACACGTTTTATCAAGCAGTGCATCGTCCTTAGCATAGCAGGTTAGCATCTTTACTAATCTACCACTATTGTTTACCTCGTCATCTTCGGAGGATCATTCGGATAAAACATGAGAGTGTGTCTGTTATATACTAACCCATCGAATATATGCTAACTACAATGTTTTCACAGTTGATATAAAAGTCGTGACCCTCAGCTATTCACTATGCAACTCAATTAACGGAATAGATGATACACACACTACACTACATCATACGTGATATCACAACTTACAGCAAAATACTCTTTTCAAACATTTACAAAGGTGTCGCGCACAACTTAACACCTGCTACAAGCCCTGTAATTTTCTCAATCAAGATATGACGGTAATTATAGCGCATTTAAACTCCTAGGTTTAAGCACTGAAAACTGATTTCATCGTTTTCCTCAGAGTAACAATGCTCTGGATACATGTTTATGTTAAAATATTTAACGTATACTATAGAATCATTATTAGGCTGGAAATTAGACACAATAACGATCAATGTATTTTGTTTAATACGAGAAAATGATGAGAATTTATGTCTTTATTTGATATACTGTGTATCTAATTTATTCTATGCTTAGTTATAACTGACACGCATGACTGATGTATAACGGTATGAAAACAATAACGATAGTCTTTAGTAGTTCAACTCTTCTATTATAGCATATGCACAAAGTAAATAGATATTAGGTGTTTCTTGCTCTTATTATAAGCTAAACCATTCGAATATTTATGCGTCAATAATGTCGTATTAACACGATCTGTTTTAATCATCATATAAAGGCTTAACATAACAGTAATAGTCGCTGAATACTAGAATATACTACAGAAACGAGTGTTTGGAAACAACCGACAACCAGCTTAACACTACTGCATATAAGAAGAAATAGATTGTCATTAAAAACAGCTTCTCGTTCACTGTATATCAGCAGGTAACTGTGGTATCTTTGATAGATTGGGTCACACTTAGTTAAGGGATTTTGTTAGATAATACGAGCTATCTCAATCAACTTCGTACAAACCAGCTTGTAAGCCCTGATATTATCTGCAGAGCAGGATTTATCAAAGAGCTGGGATAGCTCTACTATCGTGAGATCAATTTGTTATGACCTGTAGGATACTTATATTTCTCTTTGACATAAAGCTACTGGAAATATTTATTATTCAGAGGAAGAAATGTTTTAGGCACTAGACTAATACCCTGTCTAATCAGTCACATGACGCATGGACAAAGAAGTAAATTAATGTCAACGTGTATACAAATTTGTGTTACATTCAATCTTCGTGTAAGTATTTAACAAAATAAATTCCATCTATAACCTCGTCTAATATATCATAATTTTCCCACAGTTAGCTTATGAGCCGCAGTAATAATTGCAAACATAACAAAGTATTTATTATATCGCTAACTCATGCAAACATAAAAATTGATGCTAAAATAAACTATATAGATCATAGAATTTTATCCTTGAGTATAAACATTAAAGGATAAGTTCTATTATTTGATTTGAATATAAAATTCACGAGTTGTCAAAGCAGTTATATAGAGTTTACATAGAGTTATTTTAAGCTCTAGTAAAGTTCTAGATAGAATATCATAGTATAATCTCAACAAAAATCAATACTCGACTATTCCTGCAAATGTACCCCTACCTCGATCCTCATCCGCAACACTGTCTGAAATTCATAGTTGTGATCAATAGATCACAGGTGGGTTAGGCTAGTATGTGGTGAGTTCCAAGTGTTCACCATTATTTTCGTTAGTAATCAGTGGCTAAAACGTTACATAAAATCCGTTCTCTTTATTAATCTGTTGGAACACGTTGACGCACGTATGTATTAGCAACAAAGCGGTTAGCACAATAAAGCTAACATATCATAATCGCAACTAAGAATATAATGTACAAATGCGAACCTAACATACCTCGCGTATGAATAATCAGCTAACATCCTGAAAATTCCCTACTTATCAAAAGGTAAAGTAGCTAAAGGTCATACAATACTCGATATGCTCCCACTTTTCTCGCATATCAGCAACAGGTAAAGCCGATTATCTAACAAAATCCTTTAACAAAATGACCAATCTATCAAAGATAACCAACATCTGAACTATGAATGGACACTATCTTCATCAAAGTGTCACTCGGTTTGAGTATAAACATCAATTGACCTATGAATAAACGTAAGACATTAGCAAAATTCTTAGGCAAACCTAACATTCCCAACAAAACTTAACCTAGGCTCACTTTCTAACACATTCATCGTCAGTTAACACAGTAAGATCTTACATAAAGGTCATTTATTTTTTCATCAACTTTTCAGTGTTATCTTCAATTGTCATAGCAAAACTTAACATAACCTTACCTAACTTACGAATAACAGTTTTCATCAACTAAAGAGTATCTAAAGCACACTTACCTTCTGAGAGAAAAAACCAGGGGGGATGCGCCCCTTTGAAAGGGTGTGAATCCTGAGAGGGGATCCCCCGAAGTGTCGTAAGCGGGCATATACCCCTCGAAGGAGGGGTTAAGGCTCAGCCCTTCGGGCTTGAGCCCAAATTCCCGGTAGGAATTACGGTGACGGAGTGCGTAAAAAAACGTATTTTTTTTCCCTACAAGGAATCGTTTTTTCGACCTCAGATTCGATTCGGGTTATCGAATTTCGACGTAAATAATAATAATATAATAATTAATAATAATAATAATAATAATAATAATAATAATAATAATAATAATAATAATAATAATAATAATAATAATAATAATAATAATTAATAATAATACTAACAATATCTATTATTTTAATATTAGTGTTTTAATTTTTTAAAAGAGGATTACGTCATCACGCTTCAAGCCTAAACTCTCGGTTAAGCCTAATTTCGCTCACTCAGCAGCCGCAGCAAGGGCGTAAGCGCAATATTCACGTCGACCCTCGGGGGGAGGGTACCCCTATATACATCCTTAGAGACTTGAAATTACCCTGTTTTGAGACTTAAACATACATTAGTATTACTATTCCAAGTTTCAGACCGATTACCTCTATTCCTTCATATCGAATAAGGGTGGGCAACTCTCAAAAAAATATACACCTATATATACTTATATATATATATATTATATATATATATATATATTATATATATATATATTATATTTATATATTATATATATATATATATATATATATATATATATATATATATATATAATTTAATATATAATATATTATTAAATATATATATATATATATATATATATATATATATATATTATATATATATATATTATATATATATTTATTATATAATTATATATATATATATATATAATATATATATATATATATATATATTATATATATTACTAGTACCTTGACGACGATTTTAATTCGTTCCGTTTTACTGGAGCTCGTAACATCCAATTTGTTCGTATAGCAAAAACAATTTTTTCACTGAAAGTTAACTGAAATAACATTTAATCCATTCCAGGCCCCCAAAATGCCACTCCAGTATTTTTATGTTACTTGTTTTTAAATAAGAAAAAGTAAATATTATAAATAACAAATATTGTATAAAAAACATAATAAAAGAGATGGTAAAGAAACAATCTGGTCTTATAAAGTGTATATTTACATTATATATCAGACAACTTGAGCTTAACCTAATTCTCTTCACTGGTTTTTGGCTTTTTCGCCATGCTTTTCTCACTTACACTTGCAGGCCGTTTCAAGAAAAACCTTTCCAAGGAAGTTTGTTTCTTCCTCCCTTTCAGAATGTTTCGCAAATGAGTTAGGAAAGTGTCATTAAATATTCCGATGCACGACCAGTTGCAACTTTTTCTGGGTGCTTCCTTTTAATAAATTCTGAAAATCTCTATAGCGGCGGCTCGTACCTCAAATTTTGGCTCGCAATTCAAAGCAAAAAATCGACCGATGACAACTCGTATCTCGGAAATTTCGTAAGTTGGGGCACTCGTATGTCAAGGTACCACTGTATATATATATATATATATATATATATATATATATATATATATATATATATATATATATATATATATATATATATATATATATTATATAATATATATATTATATATATATTAGATCCAATAGATTTAATCTGTTCTTAGGGAACCTCAACTTTACAAGAAACAATAAGACGAACAGAAGTTTTTAAATCATTTATTAGGACGTTTCGGGTTAATCAAACCTAAAACATAAAACATAATCAAAACCTAAAACATTAGCTAAAACATAAATTAAATTACAGTAACACTGTAATTTTAATTTATGTTTTAGCAGATTTAGCTGATGATGGGTTTGGCTAACCCAAAACAGTAGTATAGGGTGGACAACTGGCAGCCAAACTGACATCCGGAAGTTTCAAATGTTGCAAAGCAACATTTTGCTACATTTGGTTTTTCAAGCTTAACGTGTCAAGGTCAGGGTTTTTAAGGTCAGTGAGACCGATTTTAAGGTCTGGAAGACCGTTTTCGGAGGTATAGCCCCCTAAAGGGAGGCTTCTTGGTTCCTGGAAGGATTTAAATGATCGGGAGATCATTTTTGATGGTTCCAATCGATTTAACGTGATCGATTACCCCGATATCGATGCTTAAACCGTCTTTCTACGTGCTCTTGTTGGCTTTTTACATTGAAAAATATAATCGAAAGAAAATTATTTAAAAATCATTCGATATATCGCTGTAGTTGAAGATGCATATTGGAGGGGGGGGTGAGGGGGTAGGGGCAAGGAGGAGGAGGGGGGGGAAGGGGGGGTAAATTTTTTTTTTTTAAATTTAAAAAAATAATAATAAAAAAAAAAATATAAAAAATAAAAAAAAAAAAAAAAAAATTAAAAAAAAAAAAATAAAAAAAAAAATAAAAAAATAATTTTTTTTTTTTAAAAAAATTAATAATAATGAAAATTTTTTTTTAAATTTAATAAATAATAAATAAATAGTTTGCGCGATGGTATCTATTTTCAGTCTAGGGTTTGTGCCGCAGTCGTCTGCCTGGATCGAGGTTTGCGCGCGCGTGCACCCCTTCGGATAAGGGGTGTGTGTTTCCTTCCAGATAGGAAATTTTCTTAGAAGGATGAAATATGGATAATGTATAAAAGAGGTTGAACGAATTAGAATATAATAAGATGGAGGAGACGGAGGAGAAGGAGTCGGAGTCGGGGGACCTCCCCGGAGTTCAGAAAAAATAAGAAAAAAGAAAGAAAAAAAGAAACTGAAAAAAAAGAAGAAATGCACGGAGTGCAAAACAGAAGAGGAAGAAGAAGGAGGAAGAAGAAAGGAGGAAGGATGAAGAAAAGAGGTAAGGGCGTTCACCATATGTCAGTGTAGAATATAATATATAATATAATATATATATATATATATATATATATATATATATATATATATATATATATATATATATATATATATATATATATATATATATATATATATATATATATATAAATATATATATATATATATAATATATATATATTATATTTATTTATAAATAAGTACAAAATATAATTTATATTAATATATATATATATATATATTATATTATATATTATATATATATATATATATATATATATTATAACATAAAAAAAAAAAAAAAAAATACAAAAAAAATAAAAAAAAAAAAAAAAAAAAAAAAAAAAAAAAAAAAAAAAAAAAAAAAAAAAAAAAAAAAAAAAAAAAAAAAAAAAAAAAAAAAAAAAACAAAAAACAAAAAAAAAAAAAAAAAAAAAAAAAAAAAAAAATCGAAAAAAAAAATAAAAACAAAAAAAAAAAATACAAACAAAAAGTCGAAATCGACAATTTAAAGAATTGCTTTCGGCCTTAACATTGAGAACGCTGTAAGCCTAACGACAAGTCTAATCAATAAAGTGAACAGCTTGCATCTTTCATGTTTATACAAGGGATAGGTCTAACGGTAAACCTGATCGATAAATGAACAGCTGCATCTTTCAAGTTTATATAAATGCTAACCCTAATGATAGGCCTAACGACAAGCCTAATCGATAAATGAGTAGCTGCATCTTTCAAGTTTATACAAATGCTAACCCTAATGATAGGCATAACGACAAGCATAATCGATAAATGAACAGCTGCATCTTTCATGTTTATACAAATGCTAACCCTAATGATAGGCCTAACGACAAGCATAATCGATAAATGAACAGCTGCATCTTTCATGTTTATACAAAGGATAGGCCTAACGGCAAGCCTATTCGATAAATGAGCAACTGCATCTTTCAGGTTTATACAAATGATAGGCCTAATCGCTAAATGAACACCTGCTTTATATCATCTCAGACCTGCATTTTAACCATTCTCTCCCCAATGTATATAAGGCGATCACCATATGTCGTACAATATATATGAATCTTAGCACAAAGAGCTTATTAATTGTAATGTCTATCTCTATCTTTCTTAATACAGCCTTACTGTTCACATAATTGATTATGTTCACAAATATACAAGCCGTTATTTGTATTGCATCTTACAAAGATAACCCATTTTCTAAAGATTAAAGACTGACATTTCTATTTTCAAATCTCATTTTCTTTTTATAAGTCTAAAATATATTTTTCCTAAGTTGAAACATGTATATTTTATTTTTATTTTATAAGTTTTCATTTTATATTTGTACTTTGTGTTTAATTTTTGTTTATTTTAAAACTTTTCATTTATTTTTAATTTTATTTTATTTTCAATTTTAATTTTTAATTTATTTAATAATATTTTAAAACTTTTCATTTATTTTTAATTTTATTTTGTTTTTAATTTTAAAACTTTTATTT
>JABUQX010090150.1:0-20000 GCA_015478945.1 Trachelipus rathkii | reverse complement strand
TTCAAATAAAAACTCCTTCTCTTTAAATGACCAAACTTCAAATTTTTTAATTATTTCGTACCCCATCTCAATAGCCAGTTGAATTTCAGGTGTTGTGTATTCACCTTCAATGGCTCGTTCATTCTCATCATGATTGCATTTCGAGCTATTATCTTACAACACATTTTACACAGAGTGGAAATATTAGTTTATTTTTGGCTCGTTTAGTGAGGTCGGGGATGTATAAGTCTTGAGGAGGAAGAATCTTAATGTAAAAGCAGCACCGAAATATTTGTCATTCGATACAATCTAAAATGATTTCAAGTCTGGTACTTTTATTCACCCTCATTAGTTTTCAGGGGAGGCCACAAGGGTACCTCATTCGTTTCTGAACATAAGGATATAGTGATGTATAGTCTAAATACATGATCTTCTGTCCTTTAGTTGGAGGGTAGTAATGTACGAATGGTTCAGTGCGGCCTCCAAACAATGAATTGTCTATTATGAGTCTGTTGTTAACAACATCATTGCTAAGACGTTGAATACAGTCGCTTAATGCTTTATGGTTTTCATCGATCATGATTCTAGGATCTTGAAGATTTGGGTCTTTTTTGTACCTTCCATTCACATTTTCCCACACACGTACTACATTAAAACCGGCTTCTTTATACCTATCTTCTTGTTTCATGGTGAGATTGTATCGGTCAACACCCGATACGCTATGTAATGTGCCTTTTCCTTTATTACAGTCTTTATGTCCATGCCATGCACAACCATGGTATAGGAAAGCAGTTTTCACTCCTTTTACATAACCGAACCCATCAGGGTAAAGCCACTTGTTCTTAATTTTGAACCCTTTCTCTCCACCGTTGCGAGCGTGCCTTATACTAAAATCGTTTAAATTTTTCCTGATACATAAGCCAGCGAATTGCTTCATAAGTGAAAGGTTTGGGATTCTCTCTACCTAGAATAGTAATTTTTTCCTCAGCATTAAACCAACATTTTTATAAAGTGTAAAGCATAAAGATGCAATTGTTGTGTTGTTATCTTGACAATCTATATCAAAGTCTTTAATGAAACTGATCCTGAACTTCTCAAAACATTTTCTTAGTATATTAACATCTTGAGCACAGTACCTTTCACATTCTTCAAAAATATTGTATTCTTTACCTATAAACTTATTATAGTACTCTTCAAATTCTTGCTTTTCGTTAGCTGACATTTTTTCTACCTTAAAGAATTTCTTATCTGGAATAGGGCCTTTATAATTCAAGGTTTCTTCATTTAAAAATGTATAGGGGAAGAAACCCTTGGAATTGTCTTTTTCACTGACACCCATGCATTTAGGCATGCTTTTCAATGCACATGGTGTGAAAAGCAACGTATCCCTGAAGACTATGTTTCCATTCGACCCCATTGAAATTATTTTATTGCCTCTTTTTATAGGACTGCTGCTGATAGATTTTGAACTTGGGTGTGTCAGTAATGATGCATATACGAACTGATGATCAAATTTCCCGCCATTATGTTCCGCAACAACTACTTTTGACGCAGGATTCTTCTCTGAAAACTCCATCAGGAAGTCTATAAATTGATTTACAGGCGTTTTTTCGGCCTCTAATTTAAATGTTCTTGTTCTTGGTCCACAATGTGAACATACTTGTTCACCTTCCTTATCTGTGCACATATCACTAATCACATATCGTCTGACATACCAGTAAATAAGGACGCAATTCTATTATTCTTCTTTCTTTATCATCATAGCCTTTATCTTCTGGTATGTCTCGGATATCATAGTAACATGTATGAACCACCGGATCAGTATCTTTTTTCTTCTTAATTTTCTTTTTCATGTAGCATATATGATATTCATCTTCTCTAGGCTCGTATAATGTACTGCATGTTTTGCAATAAGCTTTTGTGCAATCGTGTTTGAAACTACCGTAGCGATCAGAATTTATTTGCTCAAGGCAGAGTTTACAAATCTTAATTTTCCTCCACGTATTATAATCCTGATGTTTTTTAAAACAGGCTGCATTATAAAATTTACGATTACATTCACGACATCCATGGAATATGTCATCGTGATCGAATGAGCCTCGGCATGCATCATCTAGACACTGTCTACATCCATAATGTTCACAGTCTAGTTTATGTGCGATATTATTACTGTTGAAAGTGTAACAATATGTTCAAAAGATACCGTTCATATATGCCTTATGCTTTTTGGTATTCTCAAAATATAACTTTAGCTTATCTTCTGTTATAGCATAGTAATGATTATACTCCATCATGGCCTATATGTATAAAGGAGTTCATCTCTGGTTCTCATGGCTGGAAATTATAAAGTATTTGCTACTTCCATTACCTTCAGGACCGAATACGCCTATACGGCATTTTTCGATATTCTCGATTTTTTCAAAGTCAGTTACTATGAAAGAATCTGTATATTCTAGACCACATTTTTTAGCTAATTCTTCTGCCGCTTTCTCAATTGTATATGAATGAATGCCTCTGGACTCTACATACTCACGTGTTATTTTCCTAAACAGAACAACAGCTTTGAAAGCACAGCCCACAGCTCCTTCTCGAGATTGAACTTTACTAAGTAAGGGTGTATTGAAACTAAGATTTTGTGGTTCGAATGCATCAGTTTTGCAGTCATTACCTTTTCATTTAGCTATCATGAACCCAGTAGCAACTACTTTGAATTAAGTAAAGGTTATCTTGTCACCGGGACTGGAATGACCTTTTCCAGCGTCTCATTCATCTCATTCACCGCAATATTGTCAAATATCTCTGTAACTGATGTGTTACATAGTATTTCCGATCACGTGGACTGATCATCGTCCCAACTGAAATTGATTCCAAACCCTCATACGTACCCTATCATAGTCTAAATCTTGTAATACAGCATCAATGACTTCACTAACAACCATTCGAACGATGCTTCAAGGTCTCTTGGTCCATGGAAGAAGTTTTAATCAATAACCTTTACTTCATATGTATGACGCGCCATCGACTTTTTAAGTTTCTCTACAGAGATGTGCGTTATGTCTGTTATAGTGGTCTTTCTCTTCTTATTAGAGGGATTCATCCTCGAGGGACTAGCCTGGAATGAAAAGTCATTATTATTTATGATACAGTAAACAATTAAAGCCTAGTTTGCTTTACAATTAGGTCATCTTATCAATAATATAAGCAAAACATGATTGTAATTCCATATATTAAATATATATATATATATATCTACACAGCAGCAACAACATACCATTTTTAATCGATGCGTCGATAACGGCATGAAGGAGGCTTTTTACCCAAATGTATGGATGTATATTCAACAGTATTCTGGAAAGAATCACTTATTAGACATATGTATAAATTATTTACCCTCTATTGTTAACTGATAATGTATTTAATTACTTTACGTTATTAATTATTGATCAGATGTGTTACAATCTCATTTTTAAATGAGAATATATATATATATATATATATATATATATATATTATAGATATATATATATATATATATATATATATATATATATATATATATATATATATATTAAAGAAAAAAACACTTACTTCGCTGAATAAGTATTGATTTTGAAAAAATCCTCATGTGTAGATATAAAAAACTTGGATAATGACACTACAGGATCTAACGAATGTGTCTTAAAGTGTTGATCGTAGAGCTCTTTGATTAAGAATGGCCATCGAGAGCTCGTTCGATTTATATATAACTCTCGCGCCCAAAATCTTACAGTTCCTGCCAAATCGCCTCTGTATGAGGCGCTGTTGCCAAAATTACAATTGCTAATAATATAATAAGTATTGCATTACTTTATGCAAGTGATATAGCATAAATCATTTTCATGTTGCGTGTGATATTTCTGAAAGGGGCGGGATCTAAAAACGGGAGAGCCTAAAAAATTTATGTTACCTTCTGGACAAGTTGTTCGACGTAAGTGTGTATGTGCTGTGTGTGATGGTGTTGTGTGTGTGTGGTATTGTGTGTGGTGGTGTGTGTTGCGCGCGTGTGTGTATGTGTGCTGTAAAGCATTTATTCTTATTCAGTACAGTAGTAGTTAGGTTAGGTTATAAATAATTTTTTTTTAATTATTACCATGTTAATGTAAAATTAACATTGATATGATAGAGATATGATGCTTTGAAAGTGTGAATAGGTACGTTTTGTATGTAAAGTTAGTGACGTTACCGTTGTTAAGTGTGGAACTTTGCTAATGTAGCAGTTTATTCGTGCTGGACGTTAGCATTATAATTCGCTGACCAGTATATAAGAACTTATTTTAGTTACGTTTACCCAAGATGATACTCGAAATGTGTCTGAATCAGTGGAATCAATAGATCAATGATCAATAGATCATGACGGGTTGGAAGGGAGAGGGATGGTTATGATTTACTGAATTTACTGCATTTACTCTTCAGGGTACGTTAAAAATGCAATTTATTTACGTTATAAACATAGAAAAACATAAAAGTTTTAGTAAAAACAAATGTTTAGAGCAATTAAACAAAAAGAATAAAAGTTTGTGTTATGTTATACAAAATATGATGAATCAATAGATCAATAGATCAATAGATCAATAGATCAATAGATCATGGATGGGGTGGTGATGGTGGTTTGATTTACTGATTTACTGATTTTACTTCTTTAGGGCTATGTAAAAACGGTAAATTTTGTACGTTATAAACATGAAAAGCATAAAGTTTTAGTAAAAAAACAAAATGTTAAAGCAAATAAAACAAAATGAATTAAAAGTTTGTGTTATGTTATACAAAATATGACTTGACATCAATTAGATCAATAGATCAAAAGATCAATAGATCAATAGATCAATAGATTCACAGAAGGGTATAGGAGGGCAGTTTCGATTTACTGATTTACTGATTTACTGCTTTAGGGTCTTTAAAATGTAAATTTTTTTACGTTATAAACATAAAATGAATAATTTTTTTTAGTAAAAACAATAATTTTATAACAATAACAAATTAAATAAAAGTTTTAAAAAAATATTTTTAAATAAATTATATTAAAAAATAAATAAATAAAATTTGCAAAATAAATTTAAAAATTTTAAAGTAAATTATTTTTTTTAAATGAAAAAATAAAAAAAGTTTTAAAACAAAAAATAATTTTTTTTTTTTTAAATTAAAACTTTTAAAATTAAAAACAAAATAAAATTAAAAATGAATGAAAAGTTTTAAAATATTATTAAATAAATTAAAAATTAAAATTAAAAATAAAACAAAATTAAAAATAAAATGATTAAGTTTTAAAAAAAAAAAAAAAATATAAAAACATAAGACAAAATAAAAATCAAAACTTATAAAATAAAAAATAAAATATACATGTTTCACTTAGGAAAAATATATTCTAGACGCTTATAAATAGAAAATGAGATTTGAAAATAAAAATGTCAGTCTTTAATCTTTAGAAAATGGGTTATCTTTGTAAGATGCAATACAAAAATTAACGCTGTATATTGTAAACATAATCATTAATTGTGGAAACAGTAAGGCATGTATTAAGAAAGATAGAAGATAGACATTTTTACAATTAATAGCTTTTTGTGCTTAGATTCATAATATATTGTATGGTGATTGCCTTATATACATTGGGGAGAGAATGGTTAAAATGCAGGTCTGAGATGATATAAAGCAGGTGTTCATTTAGCGATTAGGCCTATCATTTGTATAAACCTGAAAGATGCAGTTGCTCATTTATCGAATAGGCTTGCCGTTAGGCCTATCCTTTGTATAAACATGAAAGATGCAGCTGCTCATTTATCGATTAAGCTTGTCGTTAGGCCTATCATTAGGGTTAGCATTTGTATAAACCTGAAAGATGCAGCTGCTCATTTATCGATTAGGCTTGTCGTTAGGCCTATCATTAGGGTTAGCATTTGTATAAACTTGAAAGATGCAGCTGTTCATTTATCGATTAGGTTTACCGTTAGACCTATCCTTTGTATAAACATAAAATAAGCAGCTGCTTACTTATTGATTAGACTTGTCGTTAGGCTTACAGCGTTCTCAATGTTAAGACCGAAAGCATTCTTCAGTTGTACGCTCGACTTTGCGCTGTGAAGATGGTTTCTCTATTGGAATTTTATTATATATTTTATATATATTATATATATATATATATATATATATATATATATATATTATATATATTATATTATTATATATATATATATATATATAGTATATATATATATATATCATATATATTATTGTATGCTGCATATGGTCGCGAACGCCCTTCCTCTTTCTTTCATCCTCTCCTCACTTTATTCTGTGCCTCGCTTCTTCTTTCCTCTTCTGTGATACAACCATTGTTCTCCGTGCTTTGTGTGTTATATATATATATTCTTTCTCTTTTCTCTTTCTTTTTTCTTATTTTTTTCTGAACTCCGGGGAGGTCCCCCGACTCCGACTCCTTCTCCTCCGTCTCCTCCATCTTATTATATTCTAATTCGTTCAACCTCTTTTATACATTATCCATATTTCATCCTTCTAAGAAAATTTCCTATCTGGAAGGAACCAGCACCCCTTCTCCGAAGGGGTGCACTCGTGCGAAACCTCGATTCCAGGCAGACGACGCGGCACAAACAGGCAACCGAAAATAGATACCATCGCGCAAACTATTTATTTATTTATTTATTAAAATTTAAATTTTTTTGTTTTCATTTATTATTAATTTTTTTTTTTTATTTTTTTTTTTTTTTTTTTTATTTTTTTTAATTTAAAAAAAAAATTTAACCCCCCCTTGCCCCTACCCCCTCCTCCTCCTTGCCCCTACCCTCCCTACCCCTCCCCTGCAATATGTATCTGTAACTACAGCGATATATCGAATGAATTTTAAATAATTTTCTTTCGATTATATTTTTCAATGTAAAAAGCCAACAAGAGCACGTAGAAAGACGATTTAAACATCGATATGGGGGTAATCGATCACGATAAATCGATTGGAACCATCAAAAAAGATCTCTCGATCATTTAAATCCTTCCAGGAACCAAAAAGCCCCCTCTGGGGGGTTTCGCCCCACTATAGGGGGCTAAACCTCCGAAAACGGTCTTCCAGACCTTAAAATCGGTCTCACCGACCTTAAAAACCCTGACCTTGACACGTCAAGCTTGAAAAACCAAATGTTGCAAAATATTGCTTTGCAACATTTGCAACTTCCGGTTGCAACTTCCGGATGTCAGTTTGGCTGGCAGTTGTCCACCCTATGCTACTCGAAACGTCCTAATTAAATCATATCAAAACTTCTGTTCGTCTTTTTGTTTCTTATATATATATTTTATATATAATATATATATATAATATATATATATATATATATATATATATATATAATATAGTTATATATATATATATATATAATATATATATATATATATATATAATATATATATAATATTATAGATATATATATATATTATTATATATATATTTATTATATATATATAATTTATATATATATATATATATAATATATATATTATATATATATATATAATATATATATATTATATATATATAGATATATATATATATATATATATATATATATATATATATATATATATATACATCAGTTATATTTTTATACTATCCTAGGCACCTGTCTGCATCTCGTAACTAAGCTGGAAACTTTATTTTTAAAGATGAGCCTCTTGTCTTAGGGCACTAGGCACGTCTGGAATTGTTGGCTTATCATGTTATCACCAATTTTAGAGAAGATTTCTTCAAATGTCCTATATTGTTGGTGGCAATGTGTTCGATGCAATGCGCCTATAAGGAAAGTCACGCCCTCGAGTGTTCTTGGCTCGAAGAAGACAAAACTCACTGTGGAACGCCAATCTGTCTCGGTGAAACTCCTAGGTATGATTTGATTTTTATCTTAAGATGTTTGATTTTAAAAGAAAGAAACCCAAAAGCTTGGAGAATAATGTTTGAAATGGCTAGTCATGGAAATAAACTAAAAGAAAACAACGATCCTTATCAATATGCGGCTGTGAGATATTTCAAAGATATTTGTAAAATGAATATTGATGAAGATGAGATTACCTATTAGAGGTGTGGTGTTCGCAAATGGCTCATGAAAATCGGAGTAAGATGGGCCTATCATCAAAGCGCTATACCCTATTGTTTCGATTATGAATCATTTTTCTTGTATACCAAACGTTTCATTTAGCATCAAAACATTAGAGGTTATATGGAAATGAGAGCGTCCGTAGATATTAACAAAGGAGACGAACTGAACTATCTGGATACTGGGACTGACTCACCTGTAGGGAAAGACATCATGTCTTGTCGAAAACCATTTCTTTACTTGCATGTGCAAAAGATGTAGAGATCCAGCAGAATTAGGAAGTAATTTTTCATCACCCAGATGCCCGACATGTACGTCAGTTATAATGCGTTACTACGTCCAAGAAGAGGATATAACTTGGAAATGTCCCAAGTGTCACTCAGAATCATCTGTAGATGAAATAGTTCAAGAAATACATGACTGGTCATTTCGTCTGGAAATGAACGATCTCTTTGGAACAGGTTCTCCAACTAAGATCTCTCATGCTTTGGCCATGGTAGAGCAACGTTTTCACATTAAACACTATATGTGGCTACGAGCTTCACAAAAGGCATTACAGAAACTACAATATAACAACAGTTTTTCAGCTTTAAAACTCAAGAGATACATATGGGAGAAAATTAACGATATTTATGACAACATTGAACCTGGTATTACAAGACGAAAAGGTATGCTAATACTTAATTAACTTTGCTTTTTTTTTTTAATTTTGAAATTAAGTTTATATAAAACTCCAAATAATTAT
Organism: Trachelipus rathkii; assembly: GCA_015478945.1. NCBI lineage: Eukaryota > Metazoa > Arthropoda > Malacostraca > Isopoda > Trachelipodidae > Trachelipus > Trachelipus rathkii. The sequence continues at coordinate 11,147 of JABUQX010090150.1, read as the reverse complement.
ATAATTTCTTTATAATGAATTTATTAATAACTTTTTAATAATTTAATTACTCTCACATGTAAGATAAAATTAGAAGTAACTTAAAATTTCAAAAACGCTCAATGTTATTTATATTTTACCGCGATCTTTAATTTACTTTGGAGAATCACTTCTTTCCTTTATACATACGGTAGTGATAATACTATTACTATACACAGTAGTAATGTTCATAAACTTTGATATTTTCGGTTTGATTAAATCAGTAAGTTTTCTTAATTTATTTTTTTTATATACAAGTTTTGTTTTGTAGAAAATGACGTAAATAATATTTTTCCCGTTCAAATAAAGTTTCCAAAATAAATGGAAATATTAAACAAGCAAATAATATATAATGGTAATAACAATAATTAAATCAAGTCGGAGATTTTCAAAGTTAATTACTCGCAGAATATGAGTCATTCCACTCATATATTAAGACGGCTGCCAAACGTACGATGTTACTGAATATATAATTTTAATTTATCACTTTTTGCAAACAAAAAATAGGGAGGTAATAATTGGTTCCGCCGGAAGGAGAGAAGCCCTCCACCAGTGGGAAATCCGTACCCCGTCTACCAAGCATTCACAGTATGGCGGTCGCTATGCGAAGGTATTTTTATATTTTTAACCCCTCAATCAACATTATACTATTCAATTTTTGGGCTTATATATAGTATGATCTCTGATTTGTTAATTATTCTGTTTTACCGAAATCATGGGCTCCGATCACAGCATCTAATTCCTATATGTTCTGTTTGTCGTATGAGAGAGAGCAAACAGTAGACCTATATAGAATTCTTTTTAAAATGTGTGGTTCGTTTTTGCATGGATCAGAAGAGAAATTCAAAAGCTTAAAATATAGATGAGCGAGAAGTGCCAAAGAAATCCCTATCGCGATGTTAAGTGTTAGGTTAAGTGTTGTTATATTTTGGCTGTTAGGTTATGTTAGAATCTACCATAGTAAAACTTTTTGAAAAATTGCAGAAAATTTTTGAAGAGAGAGAAGAAGGAATATTAAGGTCATAGTGACCTCTGACAGCTAAATTCTCTGATTGAGAGATAGAGATTAGTTCCGAAAGGAACATGTCCAGTGTTGTTTGATTTTTATGGCTGCGTGTGTGTGCTGTGGTGTAATCCTTAGTATTGGAAAGTTTGACTACTATATGGTCGAACGATACAGCGACACCTTTAATATGTTGTAAACGACTGTGTGGCCTGAAGTTCTGTGTCTTATGGAGAGTTCTTTCCTTAATTCTATATATATATCTTCCAATTGAGTTGTTTCCAGTTGAGGTTGTTAATAAAAGATATAAGTGATCGAGAAAGAGAGACTGGAGGTTAAATCTGGCAAGTGATCAAAAATGTTTAGAGGGATAATTACCTAAAAATGTTAATAAAGCTAGACAAATTACGGAGGGAGAGTGAAAAAAGGGTGATTTTCTTCTGCAAAAAAAACTCTCCAATCCAGAACAATAAACCCAAAAGGCTTTTGTCGTTGCGGGACCTTTTTAGAACCACGCAATTTATGATGACACTTAAAAAGGAGCATTAAAAATAAAGAAAATTTTATGTACTGATATTATGAATCAATGTTGCTAAGGGTAAGATTATTTTTATAAATTAGCAATGCCCTTTTACAATTTGTACTTACTGGGTACGTTGAAGATTGCGTGTTATGGATTTATTTTATCTCCGTTTAATCTTCTGTTAAATTCTGCGTCTCGCGGGCTTTGTTTGGGGTGTGTGTTTTTAAAACTAAAAAATGTAAAATAATGGGAGAGATGATTGTGCGGTTTAAATGAATGATGGATAATAAGCCAATTAATCCCCGGATTAAAGGTTATTCCTTTTTATGGATCTTCTTATTAAGAATGTTATAGACCGTGTTCGTTTGTCAGCTTTTGTGCGTATAACGCTTCATAAAGGGTAGGGAGTATCTTAAAATACTCACCCTAATTCGTTTATTCAAACGTCATGTCCAATGTTTTCCACCAGTACTTAAAAACGACCGTATGTATTCTTTTCGTGACATGTGTAGCCCGTGTTCTCTTACTTCTGTTTTTAAAAAAAGATATTGAAATCATTTTTAATATGATATAGATAATAAATTTAAAATAAGAGTTAATTGGTTTTCAATTAATAAAAGGAAGAAATCCAAATAAAGCGACATACATAATAAAACAAAAATAACCGATAGGTCTGACTATTACAGATAATTTTGAAAAACTGAATATATCCAAAGAGGTCATAAAATATATATATATAAAATTAAATTGAATGTGAAAGTCAATAAAAATTTAAAACATTTGGAAGGAAACTTATATTTTTATAAAGCTGATTAATATTATTTATTGTGATAAAAGAAAATAAATTCGATTCTATTCTCTTTAAATATATTATAATATATACTATAGATATAATATAATACCCCTAACACGCCGCTATCTTGTTTGTTTACATTTTATTGTAAGTAAGTGAACGTATAATAACTAATATATATACTAAATATTATACTTAAATTGCTATACACTAATTATATTTTTTTAATTTGTTCAAATTTCTTAGATGAATCAAGACATTTATACCTACACGAGAGTTGACGGAAATCGCCTTACGGTCTGGAAAGCGAAAATTAATCCTTAACAATAATTTATATACAGAATACTTCTATGACGCGTAAGTTTTGACAAAACGGAACGCAAAACTCGAGAATTTCTTAGGTTTTCGTAAGCACAAAACTTATAAAAGAACGTGTCCCCGAAGAAATAAAAAATCAAACAAAAAAATGTGTACATCAATTTTTCCTGAATTTAAATATTTTATATGATAGTGATAACCTTTTTATTTAGTTAGTAACTTACTACTTATGGATATTGGCTCTATTAAAGTAATAAAATATTATTATCTATTCTGTATATATATATACTATATATATATATTACATATAAATTTTTAATCACACTTTATTTTTTCTGACCCCTTTCGACGGGTCAGATCTGAAGGACATTTTAATATAATTAAAGCTGTCAAAATTCAAAGGAATGCAAGATAACATGCTCATAAAACAGATTAATTTACAATAGATTGCCTGAGCAATTAGGTAAATAATTCATATGATTCTAAATTCCATATAACTATCAGTAATGGCGTTCCTAAAAAATAAGATATATTATAATATATATATTAATATATATATAATATATTATATATATATATATATATATGTTAATATAGGGAGTATAATAGTATTTAGGTCTATGTTGATATGATATATTATAAATATATAAATATATATATTAAGTAGTATACCTATAGTATTTATTTAGCTAATAGTAAGGTTTATAACTCTATTTATATGAGTAAATATATATAGCCCTCAGAATAATCATATATTAATGATACTGTTATATTAGTGATGTGCTATTCTATTAAATGTTCATCTAGTGTTTTTGCGGAATGTTTGATTTTAACATTCCGGCCTTGAATGCAGTACATAATACATATGTTATTGAGTATAGTATACCTACTAATACTATAAACCTTATAAATCACGCATATACTTAACCCTCTTAAAATATATATTCTCCCTATAAACCTTATAAAAATATATAGCTAATTAATCACCCGTGAGTGAGTGAAAGTCCCCAATAAACCCACTTAAGTAATAATGCTATCCACCATAATTAATATATTATATTAATATATATATATAATATTATTTATATAAATATAATATTAAATAATAATATATTATATATAAATATAGATATATTAATATAATATATATATTGCCATATATATATACTATTAATATTATATTAGAGTTTTATTTTTCCAATAACTAATAATTAAATAATATGTTACCTAAAGGGTGCGATATCTAAGGTCAACGGGTTAACCCAAATACTCTAAATAGAAGTCCCCCCATCTCGGAGCCCGTTCTTGCTCTGCCACCACCTCCTGAATTCCTTATGAAGTGAAAGATTTTGCTAACATTTCTAATTCGATTAGTATATCTTTTTGCTATAAACTAGTATTGAAATGTAAAACTATAGGAAGTTGCTGCTAATTGAAAGAAAACATCAATTTTTATTAATCTTGCCAATTATGTTCTTAAGTACTGCAGAGTCTGTTTATATAATCTGTTCATCATATAATTAAATAAATATATAGTAGCCCAGCCAACTGCTAAATACATTCTACTCACTTGGCAATTGCCCATCACAAGGATATCCTTTTATAGATTATTTCTTGTGCAAGTTTTTACTTTAAGCGTGGTGAGTATATAGCATTTTGCTAATTCTAACGTTATAAGTCCATAACCAATTATGATAGTATTCTTAGCGTGATCTTTTTACTTGGTGATAGTATTTTCATAATCATTTATTAACATACTATAATCTTTTTTATAAGTGTATGCAGTGTTTATAATTACTCATTATAACCGGCCGAACTGTTTAAGAATATAATTCTTCCATTAGAATCTGGCTAATTTGAATTTTTACTTTTGATAGAATGGGTTTCATGAGAGTTCGTTTATTTCTCATTTTAATGTGATTGGTGTACCGATATTATAAACTGAAGTTACATATATATTATATTAATATATATCATATATACTATTCGGATTGAAAGTTTGTCAACTATAAGCATACAATACTAACAATGGAATTGACGATTAACTTGTTCTAATATATATTTGTGTTACTAAAAAATAAAAAAAATTTTGCCTTTTTTAACGGTGGATCTTAAGCTTATTTATGTATTCAAATATATAGAATATTTATATGTATTAACTTACACCCTAAGTGTCATATTGAATAATTATCCAACAATGGACACTTACACATCGCCCATTATCCTTTTATTGCTCTTTAGTTATATTGTAGTGCATTCCATATATTTTCATTTCATATTTTCAATACATAAACAATCTTCTGAATTTCTAACTTTCCAAAGAGAACCCTTCCCCTTTCTATTGACGTCTAATCATTGTCATTTGAAGGATGGCTACTGCACCAAATCCAGAGTTACTGTTCCTTCCTCGCCCTCTTGTATGTTATTTAACCATGGCTGAATACATTGATAGACTAAAACCAAGCTTGTAGATAGTGTATCTCAGATGAGTCATATATAATAATATACGGTGCTTATTCCTAACATAAGCTCATGGTGTCTGCTCTGGGTTGAACGCAATAGTATTTATGACCTCCAATGAACTTCGACTGGATCAATAGTTAAAAATCAATTGAATGCGAGTGCAATATCATTACAGTTAAATGTCAAAGTCTGTCGTGGAGGAAAGTTGCTCTCATTATTTAATCGTCAGTTTATGAACATTTTAGCTCATATAGTGTTAGATTAACAAAAATTCCATTACACACTAAATTGATATTTCAAAAAATTACTTTATTCAAATCAATACTGTTCCTTCGCCAGCATAAAATATTATGTTTCCAGCATAGAGCTATTCGCTTAAAGCAATGTGTGCGATAAAGCGACCGCTGCGGAATAGGCGGTTTACTGTGCAAATGCTTATAAATGATTTTTGTGCGCGAGTATTCTGTTCTGCGTGAGTTAATGCGCGAGATGCGGATGTTACCGCATTTAGTCATGCTATCATATAATAACAAAATCTTCCTCACGAAGAGATTAAATCTGACTCTTATAAGTATTGTAATCAAACTAAATACTAGTGGTTATATATATTATATTTTGTAGATATTACTACGCATCTGACCTGTTTATAAGATTTCTTATGTAGTTGTTTTTGCTTCTTCAAAGCAGTAAATTTCCTTTATTAACATATTATTCATAATATATTTTAATATAATGAATAAAGATGTGCAATCGTGTTCTCCTATCCTAATACAATATTTAAAGTTAGTGATGTGGAGATGAAATATCTAATATTATGACAACCCCCAATAAAGTTAAAATAAAAGACAGAAAATATCATTTATTGAATATATATATTAGCCCTCGAACAGGAATAGGCGAAAGTGTAATATAATAGTAATAACATCGGATAGTTACGGGGGTATCGGATTCGGCAAAAATTTTGTCATCGCGTTATCGTAGCGGCATCGCAATTGAAAAAAATAGGATTATATAAACATCAACCTGAATTGTGCCTTTGAATCCCAGATTGAGCGGACATATGTGTCAATTAGGTTTATTTCCATTTCGGTTCGATCCGGTAACCTCAATTAATTCATATCTATTTTCATCGAGTAATCGAGTTTCATTTGCAAGGGACTCAAAATCTATTTTCTTTTATCCGCTAATAAAATGTAGTAATCTAGCCGAGACTGTAATTTTCCATCCTCTTCGTCAAGGTTATTGACGGTTTATTAGTAAATTCACCTTTATCATTTTAACTATTTAAGTACTCAAGTGCACTTTTGTCACTTTTACTGATTGCGAATACTCATTATAGCGAAAATAGAAACTTCCTAAACCACTTATAAAACCGTTGAAAAATAATAAATACTTAATGCCTTATTAATAACTATACTACTATAATATATGGTCATTTAGCAGATAAAATAACCCCTTATAAAATTCTAAAACTAAACAATGTGTAAACCCCAATATGTATCAATAGAATGATACAACCTATGATTTCAAACTGTGTCCCTTTCCGTATCTTAAATTCCTTCATCCCCGTAGACATTCTCGTTAATATCCATTGTATATAATAGGTTCCTTTCCATTGTATACGTTTATTTGGAGCTAATAGTCTGTCTATTCTTTTTCAGTGCTTAAATCGTCCGATATCTGAGACTATTTATTGCATTACCCAGTTCCGTCCTAAATTATAACATCAGCTTGGTGATACGTACAGTAAGATTCAATAATTATATATTATTATTAATTATTTTAATTATTTAATTAGGAAGTTTTTTATGATTTTATTATATTTATATATTGTATATATCTTTCCGTTTATTCATATGATTTATTGTTTATTATATTTATTTATTTATGTTACCTAATATGAATTTTTTTTGCCTTATATATATTTTTTTATTAAAATTATTATATATTATTTGCATTAGATTTATTAATACAAATAACTTAATAATATGTAATTTAATTTTTTTATTAATTTGTTTATAATTCAGTGAATCAATGTAAAAGCATGATGGTGTTCTACAATAATTTATTATTAAATTTATTTATTATATATTAATAAAAGTGAATTTTTTAAATATTTATATTTTATTTCTTTTTTAAGTAATTTTTTTATTTTTATTTTAATTAAAATTTTTTCTATCTATTAAATTATTATTAATTTTAATTTATATTATTATTTTTTAGAGTTTATTATAATTATTTATTAGTATTTATTTGTTGTGTTATTTTTTTATTATAAATTAAATAATATAGTGATAATTTCTTCTTAAAGTGGCAAACCATTGCATAATATAGAAGATGTCAGGAGCTGAGTGTTTCTTCTCGGCCTACCGGTTGGACGTAACGGGATATGTAGGACTATATTCCCCCCTACCCTCCTTGGTATAGTTACTTCTACGGAATTACGCATCTTTGTGTGCTTAAATTAATTTAGTAAGGATAATTAAGCGGTCGTTGGATCCATCTCGCCTCTCCCTATATGGGACATATTGGAAACACGTCCCCCCCGTAATATACCTCTATAAGTACCCCGTCCTCGATTAAGCCCTTCCTAGCATAATATTATATAATATACTATTTTATATATTATATATTAATATTTTATTGGGGTAGCCTCAAGCTTGATTCCAGCCGAAGTCGTAGGATCCTGAAAGGTAATTGCACCTAGTAATACCGGAGATTATATGATAGTATATATATAATATACTGATAATATATATATATAATATATGATGAAAAGCGCTATATTATTTCTTTGTATATAACTTCTATAGCGCTGGATGTCCACAAATATGCTAAATTGTTTTCTTTAGAGTGGGGGCAATTTTTTTGTTTCCAACAATTTTGTCAGTTTTGGAAAAAAAGAGTGATAATATAAGATAAATGTGATTTTTTAAAAAATTAGTTAAGAAGTATTTTCAACTTGTTGAATCATGTCCGTCGATTCACATTAAGTTCGATGTGTAGTTCTAGTATACTAGCCAAGGTATATGTAAAAAAAAGTCAAAGACTGACGGGGAGTCGTTAAAACATAACAGGATAATATATAGGTATAGGTTACCAAGACTTATTATCTTCGTTATCGTCTTTCATACTTATAGGTATATTTATCCACCTCACCTGAATAGTCAAATATGAGCGGCGCTACGGTACTAGCTTACTATTTATATAATGTAATCTAAATAGGCCTGGTATTATCATTGCTATTATAATTAATATTTTAATTGTGAGTTTAGTATACCTTGCTCAAGATATTTATTAATAGGGTAAATTTCATAGCAATTATTATACCCAGTTTCATATGATACGTTAATTTTTGTTTCACCTACTACTGTATAATGTTGTATTTAATTTTTATTTAGATTATGTAAGTTATTTGTTTGTCTATTTTTTTATAATGATGACTTTTTGACCATAACTTTCTATTATATTTAGTGTTTTGAGTATACAATGCAGTGTCTAATGCCGTTATGTCATAGACTCACTGCTGACAACGCACTGAAGTTTTAATAATTAAAAAATAATATATAGTTTGGATTAATCTTAGATAAATTTGGAAAAATATACTTAGTATTATATATTCTAATATATAATATATTTAATATTATAATATTATATATATATATTAATAATAATTTTTAATTTCTATATATATATATATATTCATTTTTTCAATATATCAACTCACTTACGCAACGTACAAATAATTATATTCTCTCTAATTACTTAAAGCATATATGATGATGAATACTATTAAAAAAGAAGGATAAAATATAAATATAAGTGTTTTGTATAAACTCATATTTTTATATTTCTATACAAGTAACAACTTTTTATTGGTAATAAATTTAAATGGAAGGTTTTTGCTCAATTGTATATATATGAAATGGTATTCTTAAGTACGATTAAGTTATATGGTAGTGATATTAGTTTGTGTAGAGAAGCGTATAACATCTAGGAAACTGATATATCCGAAATTCATATGTAGCAATATTTAAAAGTAATAATACTAACTTACTCTGTACATATATCATATTGCAATAACTTCTTCATTTTCATTATTTACTTCATCAAAATTTATCATAACTTACTTATTCTTTTATATATTAACCGTTATTTACTACTTCTACTCAAATAAGTATACTACACCTCGACGTGTATTCTTATTAATATATATATATATTCGTCTTCTGTATACACCTTTATTTATATTAATTTTTCTACTTACATTTTAGCCTTACTCAACTCACCCATATTATAATTTCTTTGCTACAAATGCACCCTCACATATAACTCTCATTACATTAGTCACAATTACTAATATCATAGCGAACTATGTCTCATTATAACTATTGTAACTCTCTTTAAGAATGACCGCTATTGATCTACTATTGATCAGCTACAAGAATATCCGCTGCTATTAACGAGTTGCTAACACAATATTTATTATCATCTACACATTCATACACTCACTATCCAAACTATAGAGTAATATATTTTATTCATATAAAAAGAAACACTTGATTTGAATTAAGTGTGACATATGATAAGAAAATCAGAAGTAGAAAGAGAATTAACGTGACGCACTAGGAAGATACATGGAAGAAAGGTGAGACACAAGAGGATATCAATTCACACATACAATTAACAAGCCACAACAGTGTTTAAATATTAACATTGATGCAAAATTTTATCATGATTAGTAATGTAAGAAATATATCTCAAAAATAGTTTGTAATTTTGATAATGCAGGAAACTATTACATAAATTATATTGAAATATAAGTTTTAATGTTGGCGGTCTCTTATAATTCTCAACTATAGATAAGGGGTCGCATATAAATAAATATAAATAATCAAAAAAAAATGAAATTATAAATATATGACATCACATTTTTAATCAACTCAATCTGCAACAACATTATAATTTATGATAATAAAATTTCATTAATATGATATGCATTAAAAAAAATTTTGTTTCGGTTATTAATATATTTTTGGTATTATAATATAAAAATAATCAATCAATATAAATTTTAATATCCATTCTTACATTATTAAATACACTTTACTTCAATTACGCACAAAGCCTTATATTTAATATGCATAATGGTTAACAATTACTATTCTCACACAATCGACATGAAAAAGTATAACTATCACTCGAAAGCCAAGTTAATGTTAAACCATTACTCCCTATAGTAATCGTGTACACTCTCGATATTATCATACAAATAAAAATCAATATATTTCCCAATTTTCTGCATGGTTTTTTTCATCGTCCCCCCTTTTTGGGGCTTTTTTCACTGTGGTTTCCCCATGTTTTCACCAATGTTCTTTGCCTCATATGTGATATTATAGTCATAATTTACACTCACATCCTGTATAAATTATTTTAAAAGAAATAAAAAAGAAAATACACATCAAAAGGATGAATAAATCAGCGTTATGGTCTTACCTTGAAAGAGAGAAGAAGAGACTCGTATAAAATAATAGTCTTAATAAATAAATAATAATATAATATATACAAATAAGTGACTTTTTATTAAACATAAGATATAAATATATATGTTCAGCAAAATATGATTGAGAATATTATTTTAGGAATAAACTGGTAATAGAGCTAAATACAATAGATGAAAGATACAAAGATCTATATATATATTTAATTCTGAAATAAATAATATATATATCAATAAAAAAGTTAGTAAATAATAATATCAACACCGTATTGAAATAATAAAAATATATGCAATTTTTAAATTTATTTACATAATTTTCAATTCTTAATAAAATAGATTTAACTTTCAATTAATTTAAAAATTAAAATAAATTTTTAATCTCAAAGACTGATTTTTGTTTAAACATTTATTAAATAAATTAAAAAATGAGAAATGTAATTAAAAAATATTAAATAAAATTTAATTATTATATAATTTTATTTTATAAAAAAAATAAGTCTTTAATTAATGTAAAAATATATATTATAAA
>JABUQX010090149.1:0-25000 GCA_015478945.1 Trachelipus rathkii | reverse complement strand
TTTAAGGAATCACTTTTGGGGTCGAGGAGGGGGTGAAGGGGATTGATTTGGACTTTAGTTTCTTTGATATGAGTGTTTATGAAAAATAAATAAGATAGTCTGAGACAAATAAATTTAATAAATGCGGACTTTGAATTTGTGATAAACGATTTTTGCGCATGTGAGAGAAAAAAAAGAAAATAGAAGAAAGAAAATAAGTGATATTAAAATTTATCTTGAAAGTTTTGATTGAAGATAAAACTGATAAGGAGAGGAAAAATAAATATCTCTATTTTTCCTTTTCTTAAATTTCATTTTATGAAATTACTGTTATATATATATTATATTAATATATATATATTATATATATAATTATATAATTATATATATATATATATATATATATAGGTGTAGTAGAGTAGATGGATGAGAGTGTTCACACAAATCATGCGCTCCTCCCCTAGTCCCATAAATCTACTTAGTATACACTCGAGTCTTTCTTCCTTAAAAATACTGTTCCCTTGAGTGAAAAGTTTATTTCACCTCAGGTCGTATTCAAATCAATACGACTAAATATTCCACAAGCCTTCCATCGTCCAATGCAAGTGTAGTAAATCCTATCCCTACCGTAATTTAAAAATTTAAACCTCACTTATGTTACTAATGATAAAGAGTGCTCGTATGATTCTCCCTTATTATAACTCTAGTCTCCTACCGGTAACTATAGAGTCCTCACTTGAGTTGATGTGGCAGTAACACCGTATTAGAAAGTGTGGACTGCTAGATACTTGCGAATTGCAACAAATGTATGTGAACCACGACGGTTATAAGAAAATTGGTATAAAACTTCTACCATTATTCCGTAAACTTCTTCAGAACGACCTTCCGAGAAATGAATTACAGACTCTTTCTTGAAATCTCAAATGAAGGAGCGTCAGTGGATTGAGGAATACCTAATTATATGTACTCCGTTCAAAGGATCACCACGTTTGTATATATAGTTCAGTGTATCCGGGCTTAGAGTTGTCTCACGAGACAAGTTTTTGTGATGGCTTTCTTACAAAGATATAGAAATGATAGGGGGTATGTGTTGAATGTCTTCTAGTCAAGACCAAGCAAACCAACTATGAACCCTACATCACGTTTAACATTACGGAATGAATAATACAACATTACGACCTATCTGAGGATTGAAGCAATCTCCAGAAAAGTTAATGCATCAGCGAGCGTGCAGTAAGGTCAGAAGTATAGATCTTTCAAGGAACTACTCTCGGTAGGCCCTGTATCATAGACTTCTGAATATTTAATCTACTCTGGAATTCCGTGAAGCGCTATGGGTATCATATTAGTGAGATTTATCACAATTAAATTTCATAACCCTATCAATATCTTGGTCTCGCTCATGAGAGTGTCAAGGTCCTTGTCGCCAGATTCAGATGTGTAGCGTAGAGTTCACTTTAAATAGAATATAACGCAAGCCTGTCTCGCCAGACTTAACTCAAGCAGGTGTGTGACATAATCTAAATTCGTGGTAAATAAATACCAGAGCTTTTGAGATAGAGAGATCCTCAAAATCTATCACTCTTTTACATAGAATCGATTAGTACACTAGAAAATATGATTCCAAATAATTAAACTCCACACCACCGTAGCTATCCTCAGGTGAGTGGTTGACTACACCAGAAAATGAGAGTAAGTTTGTCCTTCTATATTTTCTAGAGTAAGTCTCTAGCCTCTTTGTTGGTTTATCAATATCTGACATTGGGATCTGTATAACTGTTTATCTAAATTCCTGGTTGAGTTGGAATTGTGACGAGGAAAGTGTTGTTGTTAACCAGACTCCAATTTATATTTTACGATCACTCGCATTACCAAAACTATCTCTCTTAAGTTAATGTGTGGTAATAAGAAGTAAGTATTAGTTGAGTAGGAGTAGACATTGGTTCCTATGGAGAGTAAAGAAGATAAGTGGACTGCTACTATCTTCCAAATTGCAACATAACTAGGCACAGTAGAGGCAAAAATATCGCGAAGAGTCAACCTTAATTTTCAGCAAAAACAGACGCTAAGAACTATAAGTACACGCCACAAGTCGCATAATTGTAGGTGGAACAGCTGTCCAAAAGTATATTTGTCCTATACTCTGACCTCTGTAATTCTTAAAAGGGATCTATTATCGAAACTAGATTAATATTCGCTCTCTACAAAGCTCAAGAAAGCTATTATTAGTATATATTGTACATAACATATTCAGAATCAAGAGTCGTCGAGAATATATCGAACTGTAGGGATCTCCACAGAACTGATTGGTTCAGAGTAGAGAAGTTCATAGTTAATGATATTAGGAATAATCGCCACGCCACAGAGGCTAGTATTCAGACAAGAGTGTAATGACTAGCTTATGAAATTAATGAAATAATGTCCTCTTGCGTTCAATGCAAGATCCCTAAGAGATTGATTCAGGAATGAGAATAAGGATCATAAGAATCCTCAAGATTGCCCAATAACGCCTGTTAATACAGTAGAGTAATCACGTGTTTTGTGTTAAAAAGGTGCTTTTACCTAACTCTTTATTTTGGCTCAAGTATTTATTTTCAATATATGATATTCAATACATAGCTCCTATGATAACTGTATGAGAGCATTAGCATATTCAGTTATTAGTTTTTAAATCTACACCCTAGTTATCCTTAACAAGGGTCTGTTTAAATATATCCGTACCCTCTTTACTCCAACTCCTGTGGGTTTCGTTTCTTGAGCCTGAAAACCTGACGGTAATGATACGATCTTTTATGATAGCGCTATTTAGTCAACGAGCTGAGATAATAAAGAATTATAAGCGTAAATTTACTATCATTATTACTAAGTCCACTGTAAAGACCTCTCACAGTATTTTCAATTTTCATCCATGTGTAATATCCACTAAAAAGTCTTTAAATAAATTCATACTGATTCATTATAGGTATAGTGACTGACCTCTATGATAGCCGTTGCAAGTTTCCTACGAGTAACGGTCTAATCTAATTGAAGACCAAAACGATACTTTAGATGGTCCTCCGAATAATACAGAGATCAAGAGTATCAAGAGAAGTCGAGTCACAATCAGTGAAGGGCACGTTAATGTCGTGAAATTACACTTTGCCTGGTGTGCGACCATGCTTAAATGTATCCTCAAACATGATGATTACCAAGTAAATATAACGAGATTACTTAGAACGAAAGACAAAAATATTACTCACTGATATGCAAATGTGCGCGACGTGGGTATATGATCCATATAAATCATCGCATGGCTATACTTAAAACACTAAGTCACCCACATGGTAGAATTATAAAAACCACATGGTGGTGTATGATAGTCCATGCTTGAGCCAATGAGTTTCTGCTAATGTGTTTATCCTCCCAGTAAATAGAATATAAAAAACTACGAACAATAATTCTCCCTTATAATTCCTCCCCCACTCAATATCTGAAAGCCCCGCACTCCGATTTTCCACGTCGGTCAGAAAGACGGTTAAAGATGTCGGAGGTTCAAAGAGTGTAGTACGACCTCGTAGAGAAGGATACTCGGACTCTCACATAAATTATAATCCTCAAATCCTTAATAACATAACTAAAAATATATTTACAATTAATGTTTACAAATCGGTGCTGTCAAAGAAGAAAGATTATCAAAGGACTTCTCTTCACTCTCAACTCCTCTGAGCCGAACAACTGAGTGAATGCATCTCCGCGGCGTTTGACTCTTCATCAATATCCTTCCACCTGATCCGATCCATTGCCCATCTCAAACTTGTACGCAGTACCAGTTTGATCTGGGGATCCAGAGTGGCTTCAGGATTACAAGCAGAAGATGAAGTAGCCAAGTTATACGAAGCAGTTGAAGTATAACTAGGTAAATTAGAGAAAGCAGTTGATGTATAATTAGGTAAAGTAGACGAGTTACATGAACCAGTTGAAGCGTAACTACAGGAAGGTTGGTACAAAGGATCAATAATAGGAAATTGGTTAGGGTTACATCCAGATTGGGACTTATTATTACATGAAAAATTAGGGTCCTGTATAGGATAATTCTGTGCATAAGAATTTGAATCAGGGAAGTAATTTGATGGGAATGATGATGAAAAATTGCTTTGCCGATACGCTAGGATTAGAGATATCTGCGGGGCCTATAGTCCACGAGGCAACATTGAAGAATTAGACGAGGTATTTAAAGGTAACAGGCTAAAGGTGGTAATTTAATTTTATGGTCCATCCGTCCCAGTTTCTCTACTTAGGAATGGCAACCATGGGACTTGAATCTGTCCTCTCTACATTTTTCTTGGCTGCCCTCTTACCTATAGTCAAGGTGTAAGATCAAGGCTTTCAGTAGCTCACCCCAATTTATATTTAGTTAACAAACATGCCCACTATTTTTCGGCGGATGCAAGTCTAAAACTAAAGATAGGCGATTTGGTGCAAACCATCCAACAATAGGGAGAATTCATTATCAGTATTTCTTTGTTAAGATACTGAGTATGAGGGAATACTTGAGTATTTTGGTCATTTTTCTTATGTTTGCCATGGTAAAAGTTCAAAATTTCCGTTCCTCTTATAATATTTTTATCGGACCATTTGTATCGGGATTCCATCAAAGACTCGAACATCTTGAAACTGTGAATGGAGTGGTCTCTCATCTTTTCAGGAGATAGTTCTGGGTCATCCAAAGTATATTTGCCATACTTACTGCCCCAGTCTCGAATAATACGCTTTTTATTAAAGGCGTGCATATCCTGCATGGGTGGAATATACAGATAGACTTTAGCCTGAGGATTAATCTTTTTTGTGATTCCGGTAATTTTCTCCATAATGCCAGGAACGTTTTCCACAGATAAATCCGTTCAGGTTTCAAATACACCGTTGCTATATCAATGATCGATGGTTTTTTAAGCCTCCCCTTTTCTCGAGGCGGTGGGTTGTTAAAGCGACCAGACTGCATAATAAATTGTTTGGACATCCAGGTGTCATTAAGGTTGGGTACCTCGAGATAGACAGAGAGAATAGAGACGTCCACGATGGAGTATCGGCTGCGTAGCTGCCACTCCATGTTGCTCCTCCTAGAATATTTCTTTGATTCTCGGAACTAAATGACACTAGCCCTGTAATGATCCAATACGCCCTAATAGTAAGCGGCATTTTCATAGATAAAATAATGTATGAAACAATCCAAATTCCAGGTAGTGTATCTCAATCAATTCTGAAAAGCATCAATATATATGTTAATACATAAGCCACCACAAAATTTCCAATCCTACATAAAATGCATGAACTAATATTCCCTACGCTAAGGTACTATTTTTATTACATGATAACCTGTCACGAAAGCGAAGAAAATGAATATAAAAAAACTATAATCATTTACCTTCTCCAATTTCTCAATTGTACTTATGATTGGTAAATCAGAATAGAGCAGGTATAATTATTAGAGAAATTGACTAAATTATCCAAAAAATAACAAATTTAAATCCTCATAAAATTTGCTTGTAAAATAAATTAAAGATAAATTAAAGGTATAAATCGTAAAACTTTCATTAGTCCAGAAAATAATACGGCTGGAAAATTCCCATATATTGAATTCATCGAAACACGAGCCCGAAGCAATACCTCATTAAACAACAGACGCTTTTTTGCACTGTGGACTCAACTCTGCCTACTAGCGTAATTATTTCTGGAAAATGAGCAACAATACTAGGAAATATTACTCCTGACTAATAATTTGTACTTCCGGTATATAACTCTACAATTAGCTTCATCCATTGTGCTCTACGAGTTGCGAAGAAGAACCCAAAGTCATACATCATCCCTAGCACCCTGGAATTGATGCATACTAAGACCTCCCATATCTCCTTCAGAAACCAGGAAAAAGTCTGTAACATGAGAGTTTTATAGAGCTCTTCCCACCCACAAACCTGTCATGACATGACAAGCTCAGGTGGAGCCGAAACGGTAGAGCGGTATATGATGTAGCAATAAGGTACAAAGAAATAAGATAATAGGTACTACAGTTCACAATATAGGGTATTATACGATAAAAGTTACAAAACGATATATATATTCTCATAGGACGCGTGACTGCGGTTTATCGAATGTAATAATGTCCTACAATTACTAGAGGAATTAAAACCATGACAGTCAATTGGTTTCTATAATGTATGCAGTATATATATTTAACCATGTGAGTTAAATAAATAGGAGAGACATCAATTTACACAGACTCTTTAGATCTTAGCTGGAGATAATTTATCTTATAGTCTGTCAATTATCATATACACAGACACACAAGATCAATGGTATACAGGAGAATCGCTTAATTACCAATACCAGAAGTATAATAGTGACGGTTTTTTTTTTTTTTCAAGCACACTGGATAAGGCATACCATATCAGCAATCAAACTTCCATGATGTCATGAGCTATGATTGTGTATGCAACAATTAAGTTCTAGAAGTAAATTGCTTCCCAAGAGATATATACTAATGATAGGAGAATTATAGATTGTTGATTTAGATCGTAATCTGTATGGTTAGTTCTAAAGTAAGTTATGACTAATGATATATTGTTTATGACTTCAATTTTTCAGATCAGTAAGGGAAACATCTCGAACTTTTAATAAATCTAAATTGCATGAACAATTTTAATAGAGTTGACATGCCTTCATGCTAATTTCTCTGAGTCGATATAATACTTCACCTCTCAGTTAAGAGTTTTATAGTAGATTTCATGAACTCAGAGCATCACATAGTAAGAGCTAGGTTCGTACTCACGGGGGCACCGGGAGAGTTTACTCCATGGAGCGACGACATAACACCTCTATGTACTTTAACTACTGAAAAATTATGCTTCAGCTTTAGATGTAATAGTGATATCCCGAGCTAACATTATTCAACAACAGAAGGACTCGACCACAGCTTATTTACATATACTAAAGGAAATATATTATGGGGCATAACTAATATGTGAAACATTAACTTTAAAGACAATCAGTAAAAGCAGTAATAACTTCTGGTATTGGTAATTGACCTGAAGTTTTAATAATCGAAGTCTTTTTTGAACCAATTGACCTTGAAGCTTATATTTTACGGGATGCTTTTGTAATTCTTCAATAAGAACATCTCTTACCTCTAAATGTCTCTCAACAGATCCATATAAATAAAGAGAAAAACATTTATATAATGAGTCCCCTCCTCCGCTGATTTCTATTGGAAAGAACCCAGGAGGAATGAAATCCAAAGGCTTTTCGGGTTCTTCCATATTATCATTTACGGGAGATCGGGAAAGAGCATCAGCAACTATATTTTTAGGGCCCGATATATGACGGATATCGAAGTCATATTCATAGAGCTCTTCCATAGTCCTAGCTAACCTTCCATCAACCAGACTCATATTTTGTAAATAGATGAGTGGCATATGGTCGGTATATATAATGAATTTTATACCACGGAGGAAGGGTCTAAGGGATTTGACAGCCCAACGCAAAGCAGTAAGTTCTTTATCAATTACTCCGTAATTTCTCTGAGCCCCATTAAAGGTCATAGAAATAAAAGCAATTGGCCTGCGTTCGCCGTCTTGAATTTGTGAAAGGCAAGCCCCAGCCCCGAGGTCTGAAGCATCCACATGGAGCTCCATGGGGGAAACCTCCGGACTATAATCAGGGAAACCTAACAAGGTGGGATTTACTAGGGCCTCTTTAAGTTGATCGAAGGCCTGCTGACACTCCGGCGTCCAGTTAATGGATCTACCACCAGTCTGGCATGATAAAGGCTTACTGATTTGGGAACAATCGGGAATATGTCGCCTATAAAAGTTTACCATTCCCAGAAACTGGCGTAATTGTTTTACCGTAGTGGGAACAGGAAATTCCAAAGCTCCTCTAAGATTTTTCTGAAGGGGAAGTATACCTTTCCGTGATATATGGTGACCCAAGAATTCCACTTCAGTACGACAAAGCCGAGTTTTACTGGGTTTAAGTTTGTAACCATTTTTCTCTAGTGCAGAAAGGACACGATCCAAGGTGGTTAGATGATCATCTATATTTTTACTGAGAATGATAATATCATCTAAATATACCATAACCTCGGACCATGGTAATTCTTCCAATGCCAACATCATCCCACGTTGGAATGTAGCCGGACCATTCTTTACACCAAAGGGCATTTTTAAATATTCGTACTGTGCAAATGGGGTGGAAAAAGCAGTTTTTTCAATACTCTCGGGCTCCATTGATACTTGATAATATCCACGGACCAGATCTATTGTTGTAAAATAGACCTTACCGTACATGTTATAAATCGTATCTATTAGGTTAGGTAACGGAAAGGAATCGGTCTTAGTAACACTATTTAATTTCCGGTAATCGATACATAATCGTAATTTACCGTCAGGTTTTCGGACCGGAACCACAGGAGCTGAATAAGGGGATTTACTAGGTCTAATAATATCCTGCTCCAACAGTTCATGACATTGGTTTTCTATTTCTTGAGCCAAGGGACCCTGGAAACGACGTACTGGTAGTCTCACAGGTCGACCAGTTTCTACCTCGATATTGTGTGTGATATTAGTAGCCACTCCAACGTCGTGGTCACCGAAACTGAGAGCCGCTTTATGTTTCAATAATACTGCGATTAATCGTTCTTTTTCGAGGTCAGAGATAGGAATATCCGCAAAGCAAAACTCCTCCTCCAATTTAGTGGGGGACCATACGTCTGCTTTCAAGTTGATTTCGGAATTTGCCTCTACTGGCCTAGTATTAATTTGAAGAATATCTTCTTCTTCCAAGGAACACAAACTACCTACCACAGTACCCTTCCTAACATAATAAGGTGTATCGGAAGGATTAAATAAAGCGATCCTACACGAATCTCGCAAATCCAATACACCAGGAATTGGTACAACAGATCCCAATGGCTCTGATTGAAAACCAACCAAGGCAGAGACTTCAGATGAAGGACAACTTACCTCCACCATCTGACAGGAAAACGGAGGAACGTTAATGGAATTAACCGTGACACATTTATAAAAAGGGATGTTTAGACTCTCATCCTTAGCTACGGATTCTATACAATCATTAGATCTATGCACCAACTCCCGCGTAGTTAAGTCTGGGAGAAGGTCATTTTCTTTTAAAGCGACAGCCCCTAAAACTAGCGGAGCTGGCATAAATTCCTGTGGAACTACCAACAAAATGACGGGTTTAGATACATAATCACTGTCAGGGAAGTGCAAGTTACATTCAGCATAGAAGTCAATAGGTACTGAATGTTCTCTGACCAGACCGCTGATGGCATTAACTTTTATATCTACAGAAGGTCGTAATGGTAAATTCATCATGTAGGATTCGGTTATTTCAGTGCTGATCAGACTAATTCCAGCTCCACTATCTACCATACAACCGTAGAAGCCAGAGCTGTTGGGAACTAAAGCGACTGAAACAATCAGAGGGTCCTCCTTGAAAGGAGTACAATGGACTACCATCGTCCTTAATGGATTTTCTAAAGGTTTATTCATTTCTACGGGAGGTCGTTCTGAAGAGTTCTCGGGAATAATGTTAGAAGTTTTACAATTTTCTATACCTCCATCATCATTGACTGAGTCAATTAAAGGGTTATTCTCCACCAGAGGACTCAAGTCCGGGGAGACCAGGAGTTTAAAGGGAGATCATACCGCACCTTCTCATTAGTACAAGGGTTTAAATTTTTAATTACAGGTAGGGATGATTCCACTTGCTTGGACGATGGAGGCCTGTGATTGGTCGATTGATTTGAATACGACCGGGAATAGACTTTTTCAAAGGGAACAGTTCTAAGGGAAGAAGACTCGTGGTCATGATTATGGGACTGGTGAGGAGCACTATTGTGTGAACACCTCATCCCAGCGTGAGGACCACCGCAAAAGGGACAAACTACTTTTCTAATATTTAGTGAAGAAGATGAAGAAGAAATCCTAGCACGACAATTTCCCCGGACGTGACCCTTCTTCTTGCAGTAACTGCATACTCCAAGATATTTATAACACTCTTCCATGGAGTGACCTGTTTTTTCACAGTAGTGACACAAAACATTTCCCGGTCAGCAGCCTTAGGACGGTTCTGTGAATTTGAATTAGGGTCAGAACGAACTATATTATCATGGTTCTTGTAATTATTAGTGGAGTCACGATAATAGCGACTACCATTATTTCGTTCTGGAGTGCTACTTTTATTCTTATGGGCCGGACGGTGATTATTCTTGGATGGTTTAGTCTTGCGTTGTTCGACTTTGTGATCCAAAACATCAGTCCATCCAGGGAGTGCCGTATTAATCTGAACCACTGGCTCCAAGGATTCGTGTAAGTCCACTTTCTGGTCAATGCGATAAGTTGATGGGCTGACCTCAAGTGGATTAGTTTGGGACAAGGAACTTGGAAAAACAAGGTTATCGCTGTCCAAAGAATCAGCGAAATTCACTATATTTTCCCATGAAGCTCGACTATACCCGTCCAACTCCATCATTTTAATATATTGACGGACGAACATTTCAATATTTGGAGGCAAACTACAAAGGAAAGCTGTTCTAAGGGAATCGTGATCTCTCATATCATGTCCATGATATGCTTGGCTAGCTAGGCGTTCCAACCGCAGGGCAAACATTTTGATGTTCTCATTAGGGTATCGGTGAGCGGCATGATACTTCTGTATTCGATCTTCCTTTTTCTTTCTTTCCTCATCTCGATACCAACACACAAGATTATCCCGTACAGAGAAATATTCACGATTATCTTTTATAATTTCTCGGTAGATGTTCGGAATCGACCCTCCAGTTGACGACCTAAGAGTCTCAACCATTGATGAGGCGAATTTGGGTAATGTAGACTGCAATAAGCCTCAAAATCACCCAAATACATTATAAGGTCTTGATCGGCCTCATATTTGTATTTCCCGGGATCTACAACCTTCAAGCGTTGACTATTCTTGAGAACTGGGTAAGAAGCACAATGGCTTCCTCCAGCATATCAAGTCTCCGTTTCATGTGTGGTCCTGAATACATGGAAGGTTCATCGTCGTCAGGAATACGACGTTCAGAATGTGTTTGAGAATATCCTTGTGGATAACAACCAGAATAGACGCTAGGGTCAGTTGATAACATCTGGTGATCCGGATATTGATTTCTAAGTATTTGTTCTCGTTTAGGCTGTAGCAATTTATTATACTTTTCGGAAAAGTCAGCCTCTCCTCTATTTATAGGGGATAGAAAATCTCTACTGCCTCTACCCATATCGGGATTTCTAAATAGAGACTTTGGTGGATTATAGTAATTTCCTGGGGATATATAATCATGACGAAGATTGGGATTAGGAAAAAGTTGAGATTTAGGAAGAAAATTATGAGTAAGTACAAAATTAGGATTAGGAATAAGATTAGGATTAGGATTATAGTTAGGATTAGAATGAAGATTATTTCTAGAATTTTCTACATAACTGGGTGGATTATGTAGAAGAGGCATTGATCGTGGTTGAGATTGGGAAACTAAGGAGGTTTATACTCACGATCATAAAAAGAAGTGGTATTTTTATGTCATTGTGCAAATTATGGGAGATCGGAAGCAGTTGGGGTAACCTGTGTCCTCTTTCATGAAACGCTGCAGTATTATGCAGACCGAATTTACATAGCACTTTCTTTACACTTATACCTGTATTTGGAGTTATGTAATAAGGTACTGTCATTTCGGTTCTCAGCGAAGGTTGTATCAGACGTTGGGAACTGATTTAAGGGCAGAATGACAATTGGGAATTTAGTCAGATTTGGGAACAAGGGTTTTCAGAGTTGGCACTCTTCTACCCTGTCTTTATTTTCATCATTCACTCCTACATTCAATTCTAATTTGTTTATTTCGATCATCACGCAGACGTTGGTCTACACGTGGATCTAAGGCAACAGCTGCAAGAGATGGATCGAAGTCCAAAAGCCTCTTGGCTTCATCACCTGATTGTTGTCCAAGTCTTTTAAGTTGAGTTTTTTCTTTGATCATTTTAAGTTTTTAAGGAAAGATTCAAAGAGTGGGAGGGTATTACCTAACTAACTCTCGAACTGTTTAAAGTAAGTACAAAAAAGAGAAGATTTCCTGAAGATAACTAAAAAATCGATGATTTCAAAAACCAAATGTATGTGTGAGCGGAGACCTCTCACTTCGATCCTCTGTGCACTAGTTGTTGGCCCTTAGGATCCAAGTGTCTTAGAACAACGTCTGCGTGATGATCGAAATAAAAATAAATTAGAATTGAATGTAGGAATGAATGTGGAAAATAAAGACAGGGTAGAAATTGCCAACTCTGACAAACCCTTGGTTCCCAAATCTGACTTAAATTCAATTGTCAATTCTGACTTAAAATCAGTTCCCAACTCTGATAAACCTTTCACTGAGACCGAAATGAGTACCTTATTAACTAAACTCCAAAATCAGGTGATAAGTGAAAGGAAAGTGGCTAATGTAAATTCGGTCAGTAATGCTGAACACAGAACGTTTCATGATCGAGGACAAGGTATCCCCTCTGGCTTCGATTCCCATAATTTGCAAATGAATAAAAATACCACTTCTTTTTATGATCGTGAGTATAAACCTTCCTTAGTTTCCCAATCTCAACCACGATCAATGCCTCTTTTACATAATCCACCCAGTTATGTAGAAAATTCTAGAAATCCTAATCTTCATTCTAATCCTAACTATCATCCTAATCCTAATCTTATTGCTAATTCTAATCTTATTCCTAATCCTAATTCTGTACTTACTCATAATTTTCTTCCTAAATCTCAACTTTTTCCTAATCCCAATCTTCGTCATGATTATATATCCCCAGGAAATTACTATAATCCACCAAAGTCTCTATTTAGAAATCCCGATATGGGTAGAGGCAATAGAGATTTTCTATCCCCTATAAATAGAGGAGAGGCTGACTTTTCCGAAAAGTATAATAAATTGCTACAGCCTAAACGAGAACAAATACTTAGAAATCAATATCCGGATCACCAGATGTTATCAACTGACCCTAGCGTCTATTCTGGTTGTTATCCACAAGGATATGCTCAAACACATTCTGAACGTCGTATTCCTGACGACGATGAACCTTCCATGTATTCAGGACCACACATGAAACGGAGACTTGATATGCTGGAGGAAGCCATTGTGC
This sequence comes from Trachelipus rathkii, assembly GCA_015478945.1. Taxonomy (NCBI): domain Eukaryota; kingdom Metazoa; phylum Arthropoda; class Malacostraca; order Isopoda; family Trachelipodidae; genus Trachelipus; species Trachelipus rathkii. The sequence continues at coordinate 11,825 of JABUQX010090149.1, read as the reverse complement.
TTCTTACCCAGTTACTCAAGAACTCTCAGAAACTGAAGGTTGTGGATCCTGGTAAATTCAAATATGAAACGGAACAAGATCTCTTGGTCTACCTGGCTGATTTTGAGGCTTATTGTAGTTTACACTACCCAAATGCCCATCACCAATGGTTAAGACTACTTGGTCGGCAGCTGGAAGGAATTTCTGAACATCTACCGAGAAATTATAAAAGATAATCGTGAATATTTCTCTGTACGGGATAATCTTGTGTGTTGGTATCGAGATGAGGAAAGAAAGAAAAAGGAAGATCGAATACAGAAGTATCATGCCGCTCACCGATACCCTAATGAGAACATCAAAATGTTTGCCCTGCGGTTGGAACGCCTAGCTAGCCAAGCATATCATGGACATGATATGAGAGATCACGATTCCCTTAGAACAGCTTTCCTTTGTAGTTTGCCTCCAAATATTGAAATGTTCGTCCGTCAATATATTAAAATGATGGAGTTGGACGGCTATAGTCGAGCTTCATGGGAAAATATAGTGAATTTCGCTGATTCTTTGGACAGCGATAACCTTGTTTTTCCAGGTTCCTTGTCCCAAACTAATCCACTTGAGGTCAGCCCATCAACTTCTTATCGCATTGACCAGAAAGTGGACTTACACGAATCCTTGGAGCCAGTGGTTCAGATTAATACGGCACTCCCTGGATGGACTGATGTTTTGGATCACAAAGTCGAACAACGCAAGACTAAACCATCCAAGAATAATCACCGTCCGGCCCATAAGAATAAAAGTAGCACTCCAGAACGAAATAATGGTAGTCGCTATTATCGTGACTCCACTAATAATTACAAGAACCATAGAATATAGTTCGTTCTGACCCTAATTCAAATTCACAGAACCGTCCTAAGGCTGCTGACCGGAGAAATGTTTTGTGTCACTACTGTGAAAAAACAGGTCACTCCATGGAAGAGTGTTATAAATATCTTGGAGTATGCAGTTACTGCAAGAAGAAGGGTCACGTCCGGGGAAATTGTCGTGCTAGGATTTCTTCTTCATCTTCTTCACCCAGAAGATTCGTAAAGCTATTTGTCCCTTTTGCGGTGGCCCTCACCCTGGGATGAACTGTTCTCAAAGAACTCCATCACAACAAATCATGACCCCGAGTCTTCTTCCCTTAGAACTGTTCCCTTTGAAAAAGTCTATTCCCGGTCGTATTCAAATCAATCGACCAATCACAGGCCTCCATCGTCCAAGCAAGTGGAATCATCCCTAGCAGGAGTTGGAAATCTAAACCCTTCTTCTCATTTGCAGGTGCGGTATGATCTCCCTTTAAACTCCGGTCTCCCCGGACTTGAGTCTCTGGGGGAGAATAACCTTTATTGAACTCAGTCAGTGTGGAGGTATAGAAATTGTAAACTTCTAACATTATCCCGAGTACTCTCAGAACGACTCCGTTAGAATGAATAAACCTTTAGAAAATCCGATAAGACGGTGGTAGTCCATGTACCCTGTCAAGTGAGGACCCTCTGAATTTTTCAGTTCGCTTTAAGTTCCCAACAGCTCGGCCTATCTACGGTTGATTGGTAGATAGTGGAGCTGGAATTTAGTCTGATCAGCCTGAAATAACCGAATCTACATGATGATTTACCATACACCTTCTGTGATATAAAGTTTAATTGCCATCAGCTGGTCTGTCAGAAGAAACATCGAGTTACCTATTGACTTCTATGTGAATGTAATCTGTGACTTTCCCTGACAGGATTTAGATTAAACCCGTCATTTTGTGTAGGTCCTTCAAGAATTTTAGCCTCGCTCCCCTGGTTTAGGGGCTGTCGTTAAAAGAAATGACCTCTCCCAAGACCTTAACTACGCGTGAGTTGGTGCATAGATCTAATGATTGTTATAGAAATCCGTTAGCTAAGGAGAGTAGTTTAACATCCCTTTTAAATTGTGTCACGATAAATTCATTAACGTTCCCCCGTTTCTCTGTCAGATGGTGGAGTAAGTTGTCCTTCATCTGAAGGGTCTCTGCCTCTGGTTGGTTTCATCAGAGCCATTGGATCTGTTTGACCCAATTCCTGGGGTATTGATTTGCGAATTCGTTGTATCGGATCGCTTTATTTAATTTCCTTCCGATACATTCCTCTATTATGTTAGGAAAGGGTACTGTGGTAATGTTTGTGTTCCTTGAAAAGAAGATTTATTCTTTCAAATTATACTAGCCATAGATGCAAATTCCGAAAATCAACTTGAAAGCAGACTATGTCCCAATAAATGAGGAGAGTTGTTGCTTTGCGAGAGTTCTTATCTCTGACCTCGAGAAAGGAACGATTAATCGCGTTTATTTGACATAAAGCGGCTCTCAGTTTCGGTGACCACGACGTTGGAGTGGCTACTAATATCACACAATATCGAGGTAGAAACTGGTCGACCTGTGAGACTACCAGTACGTCGTTTCCAGGGTCCCTTGGCTCAAGAAATAGAAAACCAATGTCATGAACTGTTGGAGCAGGATATTATTAGACCTAGTAAATCCCCTTATTCAGCTCCTGTGGTTCCGGTCCGAAAACCTGACGGTAAATTACGATTATGTATCGATTACCGGAAATTAAATAGTGTTACTAAGACCGATTCCTTTCCGTTACCTAACCTAATAGATACGATTTATAACATGTATGGTAAGGTCTATTTTACAACAATAGATCTGGTCCGTGGATATTATCAAGTATCAATGGAGCCCGAGAGTATTGAAAAAACTGCTTTTTCCACCCCATTTGCACAGTACGAATATTTAAAAATGCCCTTTGGTGTAAAGAATGGTCCGGCTACATTCCAACGTGGGATGATGTTGGCATTGGAAGAATTACCATGGTCCGAGGTTATGGTATATTTAGATGATATTATCATTCTCAGTAAAAATATAGATGATCATCTAACCACCTTGGATCGTGTCCTTTCTGCACTAGAGAAAAATGGTTACAAACTTAAACCCAGTAAAACTCGGCTTTGTCGTACTGAAGTGGAATTCTTGGGTCACCATATATCACGGAAAGGTATACTTCCCCTTCAGAAAAATCTTAGAGGAGCTTTGGAATTTCCTGTCCCACTACGGTAAAACAATTACGCCAGTTTCTGGGAATGGTAAACTTTTATAGGCGACATATTCCAAATTGTTCCCAAATCAGTAAGCCTTTATCATGCCAGACTGGTGGTAGATCCATTAACTGGACGCCGGAGTGTCAGCAGGCCTTCGATCAACTTAAAGAGGCCCTAGTAAATCCCACCTTGTTAGGTTTCCCTGATTATAGTCCGGAGGTTTCCCCCATGAGCTCCATGTGGATGCTTCAGACCTTGGGGCTGGTGCTTGCCTTTCACAAATTCAAGACGGCGAACGCAGGCCAATTGCTTTCATCTCCATGTCCTTCAATGGGGCTCAAAAAAATTATGGAGTGAGTGATTGATAAAGAACTTACTGCTTTGCGTTGGGCTGTCAAATCCCTTAGACCTTTTCCTTCCGGGCATAAAAAAATTCATTAGTAATTACCGACCATATGCACTCATTTATTTACGAAATATGGTCTGGTTGATGAAGATTTAGCTAGGACTAGAAGAGCTCTATGAATATGATTCTGATATCCGTCATAATATCGGGCCCTAAAAATATAGTTGCTTGATGGCTTCTTCCCGAATTCCCGTAAATTGATTAATATGGAAGAACGCGAAAAGCTTTGCGATTTCATTCCTCCTGGTTCTTTCCATAGAATCAGCGGAGGAGGGGACTCATTATATAAATGTTTTTTCTCTTTTATTTATATATATCTGTCGAGAGACATTTAGAGGTAAGAGATGTTCTTATTGAAGAATTACAAAAGCATCCCGTAAAATATAAGCTTCAAGGTCAATTGGTTCAAAAAAGACTTCGATTATTAAAACTTCCGGGTCAATTACCAATACCAGAAGTTATCACTGCTTTTACTGATGTCTTTAAAGTTAATGTTCATATATATTATGCCCATAATAAACCTTTAATATATGGAAATAATGCTGGTGGTGAACCCTGTTATTTAAAATGTTTAGCCGGGATTCACTATAATTATCTGCTAGTTACTTCTAGTAGTGAATAAATGTCTATGTCGGACTCCACTGGGTAATATACGCCAGAGACGAACCAGTCTTTTATTACTTCTTCTCTGAGTTATAGAATTGACAATGTTTAATCTGAGGTGAAGTAATATAAGTCTCAGAGAATAAAAGTTAAGCTTTGCTTCTCAAACTTAGAAATTTTCGCCAATTTAACTTTAATTACAAAATTCTTGTTGTTATTACTGACTGATAAAATTAATATAAAATACTTTAGCAAATAAACTTATCTTGAAAACTTGAAACCAGATAAGTACCGAAAAATGTTCTTATCCTATCTTGTATTAATCTCTAAGCAAAACTTACTTTGCTGAACTATTGTTCTAAAAAACCTCTTCATTATATTGAAGTTGTTTGAATGTATGCATTAGAAGAAGAACGATTAGAAATATAGAGACGAGTAAAAAGCCACATGGGCTTATCGAGACTGTCCAATCAACCCTCACTACTCAAACATGCTCATGCAAATCCCCAAAGCACCCTAGGGCTTGTCATTTGTGTGTAACACAAATCAGCCAAATTTGGCTTAGTCAAAACTGATGATATATAAATATGATACCCAAAACATCCACATGCATTAATAACTAAGTTATGGTCCACACATGCCATCTAACAATAACTGCAATAACTAAAAACCCGCAAACTACTGATATATATGTATATGATACCCAACCCATTCATAAACGAATCTAACCGTTTCTTTAAATGTTGCAAATCTTGACGTCACACTCAAACAACCTCCTCTGCAAAACCATTCCAAATTTAACAACCCTATTACTGAATGCATGCTTTCTTTTATCAAGATGGCATGCTTTCTTCTTAATTTTCTTATTATCCCCCTGGTCACCTGTCCATGTTCTACTATGAAAAATTAATTGGTCTCTATAGTAGTCAATAGATGTAAATATTTGTAGACTTGTATCATGCCCCTCTTAGAAATCGCCTTTCTACAGAAAACATTTCCTAACTCCTTCAGCTCTCCTCATAGCTCGTACCCTCAAACCCAGAAATCATCTTGTTGCTCAACGTTGCACTCTCTCTAGCATATCTAATTCTTTCTTTTAAATAAGGGGCCCAAACTTTGCACAATACTCTAATACTGCCTAACATAGCTATTATACAGCTTACTTAATTACTTCGTTGCTCTTGTAAACAACATTGCGACTTATTATGCCCAGCATCTTATTAGCTTTTTTTCTAGCTTGCCAAACATGATTAGTCTACTTCAAATACTGTTATAATCACACCTGGAATCTTTTTCTTGCCACAGATCAAGCCACTGCCCATTCATTCGTTAAGTTAAAACTTTTATTTGAGTAACCTAGGTGGAAGAACCTTACACTTTACTATTAAAATTCATTTGCCACTTATCTGCCCACCAAGAAGTTTATCAAGATCATTTTGAATCTTTATGCATCCTTCACTATCCTAACTGAGGTGCCACTTTTAGTATCATCTGCAAACTTAGAAACCTTGCATTTAAGTCCCTGGACTAAATCATTTATATATATGAGGAACAATAGTGGCCCCAGCACTAAACCCTGTGGAACACTCTTCACTATTTCCCATTATGATTTATTCCCATTTTTAGTTGTACACACTGTTCTCTATTTCACAACCACTCTTTACTCCAACCATGTTACCACCCACCAATGACCACATTGCAATAATGTTTTTCATCAGCCTTTATGTAGAACACCTTATCAAAAGCTTTACCTAAAGGTCTAAATATACAATATCACTGGATCTCCGGGTCGATGCAGTCGAGTAATGTATTCCATTAAATTCTAAAAGGTTTGTCTGACATCACCTACCCTTTCTGAAACCGTGCTGGAGTCATTAACCATACCTGTATCTTCAAATATTTCTCTATATGACCTTTCAGTAACTTTTCCAGACCTTTCAACCAGAGATGTTTAAGCTAACTGGCCTTATAATTCCCAAATCTTCCTTACTACCGTTCTTATAAAAGGCACAACATATTATGCCATTTTCCAGTCATCTGGAACCTCACCAAATGTTATTAGATCGCTTAAAAAATCAAATACAGTGCCTTTGCAATTGCTAGGTACTACCCCTCTTCAGAATTCTACCATATATTCCATCAGGGCCTGCAGCTTTACTTGCATCAATATATCTCTAATAACGTTTTATATCTTTTACATCAAATTCAAATCTTAAGTCTATTTGTTACATGCAAACAAGAACTATTAGTCTCAAACTATTATCCAATCTTCTCAGTAAACACTGAAGCAAATAAGCATTGAAAATGTTGACCATTTCCTATCTGAACTCACTAAATTTTAATCAATTTTAATTACAATTGTCCTATTCTTTCTTTTAAATTTATAAAATAAGAAAACTTCTTCAGATTCTTATTACTTATTCCTTGCTAAATTAATTTCTGCTCTCTCTGTTGCCTTTCTTATGATTGGTTAAGTTCATTCTTATTTTCCTTATATTTTTCTAATCATCTCACCTATTACTACCTTGAATATTTTAAAACATCTGCGCTTTTCATTAATTTCTCTCTTATCTCTCTATTCCACCAAACATGTTTTCTCTTTGCCACCTAAATGGGTAAATCTTTAAAACATAGTGACTGAATATTCTTTAAAATTTGCTTAAAATGTTCCCACAGATAAAACAGTTTTCTTGGTCTTTAAACTCTTTATCCCAGTTAGTTGTACTAAGATGTCTCGAGAATTGGTAAAATTGCCATTTTCGGGAAATGTAAGATCTTTTCGTTTATTGACTTGCAGCTGGGCGAGATTTTATGAATTGAGTTAATTCAATCTCCTATCATCTCACTTAAGTCCTAAATTCTCCTCAACTCTAACTTCATGTCACCAATACCTTCATCGTTTAGTTAATATTTAAGTCTAGTTAGTGCATCGTATTTTGGTTTCTGAACATCTGCGGTCAAAAAGTTATCGAGTATAAAAAACAATTATGAATCGCAGAAACTATTATGGTCCATATAGACAGAGGAGCCCAATGAATGCCAGGGAAATTAAAAATCACCCATTATGACTATACCAGTGCGAATCTTGGCGCATGCTGATCTGCTAGTCTTTCCAATTTCTGCATGCTAATTCTTGGACTCGTGTCAGCGGGTTATAAAAGGCCCCAGTTTAAGTGATTATATGTATCATAAGTCTACACACTGATATTCAAACAAGCACTTGCCACTAGGTCGACCAGAGACAACTCGGAAGTGTCGCTTTTAACATTAAAGCGCCACACAACCACCCTTCTTTCCTCTACGATGGTATAAATAAGCGAATATCCGTCTATTTCATATTCCTGAAAGGAGTCTCCATGAGTTTGAAAAAAGAAGAAAAAAAACTCCTCCTAGTATAAACGATTCTTGTATAATTGATCTTTGTGTGTCTGATTCTTCGTGTGTGTACTAAAGATTAAATTATTCAACTACAGATCTAAAGAGTTCTTGTTGTAAATGTATGTTCCCCTACATTATTTAACCGACAGTGGTTAAAATATATTATACCATACATAATATACTGTATGGTTGATTTTAATTCTTTAAGTAATTTGTGGAAGATATCATCGAAACCGCGCCCGACCTCAAAGAATTTAGTATATATATAGTATATATATAATATATATTATAATATATAAGTATATATATATTAGTATTATATATATTATATATATATATAATTTATATTATATATTTAACTTATATATTATTATATGTATTATTTACATAATATAGCTACCAGGTTGTCCGAATTCAAGCCGGCTTTCCTTGTTAAGACAGGTTGTGGAGTGGGAGAGCTTTAAAACTTATATTACAGATTTTCCTGGTTCCGGAAGGAGATATGGGAGGTTTCAATGATTTCAATCCAGGCTGATGAGTAGATTATTCCCTCTTCGCAATCGGTAGGAACAATGATATAGTAATTGAGGAAGTATATAGGAAATACAATAAATCAGGAAAAAAGAGCTTCCTTGATTGTTTGTAGTTTCGAAATCTAAAGTACTACATGCATCCTAATCAAAAAAGGGTCTTTTTATATGAAGGTTAATGCCGGTGTTTTCGTGAACCAATATGCGTAATTTCCAAGCTGATATTTTGCTGACTATGGAAAGTTTAGATTAATACCTTTAATTTACAAAGCAAGATTTAAATTTAAATTGTTTTTTTTTTTATAGCCTCGTCAATTTCGCAATAATATGATACTTATGGCTATACCTATCAATACCTTCAGTTTTGAGGGGCAGGTTAAAATATTTAGTTTTACAGAAACACTTATTCGGTGATCAATATTATGTAAGCAAAAAATAGTACTTTACCTCAGCGTATGAATATTAGTTCATGCTATTTTATGTAGATTGGAAATTTGTGGTTGGCTTATTAATTAACATAATATATTGATGCTTTCGATTATTACAAAAATGCCCTTACTATTTAGCCATTGGATCAATCAGAAGTTGTCATATTTGCCGAGAATCAAAAGTAAATATATTACGGAACCAACATGGCATGGGAAGTACGAGCCGATTACTCATCTGGACGTCCTATTTCCTCGTGCATCTCGAGGGTACAAACCTTAATGACCCCGGATGTTAAAAACATTATCATCTGGTCGTTAACAACCACCGCCTGGAAAAGGAAAGAGCTCAAAAACAGTCGATCATGAGTGTAGCAACGGGTAGTTATGAAGCCACTGAATTACATGGCTCTTTATTTCAAACGGTACCGCAATCGTTTGGCAAAAAGGTATTGGAATTCTAGGAAATGTACCAAACAGAAAAAAGATTAATCCTCAGGCTAAAGTCTATCTGTATATTCCACCCATGCAGGATATGCACGCCTTTAATAAAAAGCGTATTATTCGAGACTGGGGCAGTAAGTATAGCAAATAAATATACTTTGGATGACCCGGAACTATCTCCTGAAAAGATGAGAGACCACTCCATTCACAGTTTCAAGATGTTCGAGTCTTTGATGGAATCCCGATACAAATGGTCCGATAAAAATATTATAAGAGGAACGGAAATTTTGAACTTTTACCATGGCAAACATAAGAAAAATGACCAAAATACTCAAGTATTCCCTCATACTCAGTATCTTAACAAAGAAATACTGATAATGAATTCTCCCTTATTGTTGGACGGTTTGCACCAAATCGCCTATTTTAGTTAACTCATGGGAAAAAAGGTGCATCTTTATTAAAATAAATAAAATTTGCTGTGAGTATTGAACCTTACACACCTTACAAGTAAAGCAGCAAGAAAAAATGAGAAGAAGACGTCAGTCCCGATGGTTTGCCATTTCCTAATTAGAGAACTGAGTCGGATGGACCAAAAATTATTTACCACCTGTTTATATCCTGTTATACCAATGTTGTCATCCTAATTATAATGTTCTGGTGGCACGTATATCCCCCGAATATCCGTCATCTCGGTAATCGCAAAAGCGCATTTTTCATTCATCATTTCCCATCAATATTACTTCCCTGATTCAAATTCTTATGCACAGAATTATCCTATACAGGACCCTAATTTTTCATGTAATAATAAGTCCCAATCTGGATGTAACCCTAACCAATTTCCTATTATTGATCCTTTGTACCAACCTTCCTGTAGTTACGCTTCAACTGGTTCATGTAACTCGTCTACTTTACCTAATTATACATCAACTGCTTTCTCTAATTTACCTAGTTATACTTCAACTGCTTCGTATAACTTGGCTACTTCATCTTCTGCTTGTAATCCTGAAGCCACTCTGGATCCCCAGATCAAACTGGTACTGCGTACAAGTTTGAGATGGGCAATGGACCGGATCAGGTGGAAGGATATGAATGAAAATCAACGGCAGATGACTTCAATATTGTGGGCTCAAGAGTTTGAGGATGAAAAGAAGTCCTTTGCTAATCTTTCTTCTTTGAACACCGCCCCGATGTTGTAAACCATAATTGTAAATATATTTCTTTGGTATGTATTGGATTTTGGATTATATATTATGAGAGTCCTGAGTATCCTTCTCTACGGGTCTGTACTACACTCTTTGCCTCGACACTCCCGTCTTTCTTTGAACGACGTGGAAAATGGAGGTGGGGGGTTTAGATTTAGTGGGGGAGGATATAAGGGAGATATTGTTCGTGTTTTTATATATGTATACTGGGAAGATTAAACATAGCAGAAACCATTCTCAGTAATGGATAATACACCATGTGGTTTATAATCTCACTATGTGGTGTTTAGTTTTAAGTATTATGGATGTATTTATTGGAAAAACCCATGTGGAATTTGCATATATTATAATATTGTTTCTTTTCTGTTCTAGTATTGTTATATATTGTAATACATGTTTTAAGGAATTTTAAGTCACAGAAAGTATTAGAATAGGTATTAGTACTGACTTCACTTGTCGTGTGTAAGTGTACAAAGCTTTTCTTGAGACATTAGTATGAGGATTGTCAAACTGCATCTAAGGGTCAGTCTACATATAATGATAATGAATGTTAACTTTTATGATTTAATTTATATAAATTAATATGTTATAACTATGGATTGGTAAATAATGATAGTAAATTTAACTTAAACTTTTACAGTTTACTAAAGTATAAAGAACACTCAAGAAAACCTTGGGTGGTAAAGGAATAAAACAAGCCCAAAAGCAAATAGGGTCCCAACAGAAGAATAGAAAATCCTGAAGTGGAAAAAATGTCATTGATTGAAAAAAAATATAATAAAGAGGTTAAGGTAAAAAGCCTTTTTTAAAAACAACGACTGCTTACTTACATTTTAACAGGTTTCGTTATTGGGGACTTGAGTCCAGATTCTGGAGCCTTAATCTCCTATCCTGAATTCAGTCTTGATCTTGAATATCTGCAAAGAAAACTAGTATTCCATGTAATTTCAAACGTAAGTCATTATATTGTTAATCTTTAGCTCGATTTCCTAATAACTTACCTTAACTTCTTACCGATGAATACATACATGTGATTTGGAAACACTTTCGTGTTCTGCACTCACTCGAATCTCTACATAATGTAGTGTGCTTATGAAGCTTTCTTGACTATGTATAATAATATATCCGAAATAACATATTTAAGATAATAAATATAATCAGCAATACGATCTTGTTGGTTATGTCTCACTTCATTCTATCATACCGCATATTCTTTATTTATCTTGTTCGGTGAATTAGGATATTGATGTTTGGTCGCTGCGATCCATACTTATTCATTGGGTATTTTATATTTATTTAAACTCTTAAAATGATTATGCAGATGGCATAATGAGTTGGTAACCTTCCTTCTTCACCAATATAACTAGTTTATAATGTATACAAACCTAATATGTAGAATATAGAACTTTTTCCCTATGTGTCAACATCCTGATGTTTACTTTTGGTTAATTATATCATTCTAATCTAGTTGATCTACTGAAAAATATAATTAGATTTAATCTTCAACCTTAATATTCAGTCAAAACCTGTGCAGTAACACCTTGGTTAATTATAGTAAATAATATACTTACAACTGATCTTCAAACTGAACATCAGGGCAAGATTTATATAGAAAATTTGTTAATTAATGATCACAATCCTCTCAGATAGTCATACAAGTCAGCAGGCCTACGGAGTCCTAAAAGACAAATTTCCTCCGTTACGGAGATAGCCTAACCTGCTCCGTATTACCTCTGATGATGTCAGGTGGTTGCTG
>JABUQX010090148.1:0-10725 GCA_015478945.1 Trachelipus rathkii | reverse complement strand
CCAAACCCTTCGACTATTTTTTTCAATCTATTTTGCTGTTCGCTCTTTCGTATTCCTTTATCACCGTATGACGATCGAACGGTTCGGTCTTAGTCTCGATGAATCGATCGGAAAAGTGGAAACGCCGTAGGGGTGCGCATGTCCGAACATTAGGGCGTTCACCCGAAAGCCAAAGTCCAAGTTCCGATCGACGAGAGAAGGTCTTAGAGCGTGGATTTTTATCGGGGCTGGGCGGGTATATAAACTCCTTGGACGGAAGGATACATGCTTTCCAAGATCGCCCCAAAGTTCACAGGTGGGGATAGGACCGTCGCACTGAAAAAGGGGATTCACGAAGAAAAGGATTCGACTAGCCGAGTCGCCTTCGGACGTCATACGGTGTCTTTCCATCATAGCGATTAGATAAATAAACTAAAATTACACGGCGGTAGTCAGTTAGTCCTCGGAGAGATGCCTTCCTTTTCTTTCCGAGGGTGAAAATTTGTCCGAAGCGTTCGAAATAGCGTTAGGTTTGTCTAGCTCTTTAGTGAGTTAGTTCGTTAGTTAGATCTTCGGGTCGATCGTTTTTTTACCTCTCTCCTATCCTATCCCCAAAAAAACATCGATCCGCGAGCGAGCCCAGTGGTTCGCTCGAACAATGGTTTTTTTCGAATCTGCCCGTACATATCTCGTATTTACGTGATCGATTGCGTATTTATGGTTATATACGGGCGGGTTCCCTTTAAAAAATCCTTTCTCTTCTACTGAAATTTATTTTATTTTTCAAACCTATTCGGTTTACTCACAAACACTTATACCCAAAACACACAGGTTTCGAACGCTGATGACGACAGATGCTCACGGGCTCCCTGTCATCGTACGTCCCCGTCGTGGAGCCCGGTAATATCTTGAGATTCCTCCCTCCGAAAGAAACGAGTCTCTGTTACTCGAACCAACCAAACGACAAACCAAACGACAAACGTAATACGATCGAATAGAAAAAAAAATATATCGCGTCGTCGACGACGACGATTCATTCGTCTTATTCGTCTATTTTTCATTACTGTACATGAACGCATCCCGGTGAAGATTTTCGCGTTCGCGCATGCATTTGTTCATTAGGATGCGTTTCATTGCAGTTCGTTCAATGGGCGACCGAGTCCATTGTCCGTCCGTTTATTTTTATTTTTTTTATATAAACGAGCCAGGACCAATCGATCGAGGTTGGTTCTCGAGCTCGTTCGAATAATGGCGGATGATCATCGTCTCGATGGCGCGGTATTATTTTTTTTTGTATTCGATTAATTAACGACAGACACGACAAACACGCGACACGCGACACACGATACACGAACGCAGGAGGAGGGGTCCAAGATAGCTAAAGCGATGACAAAAAGTTTCGTGGTACGTACGTTCTGCCGTAGTGCCTCACTCTGCTAGCGCGCGCACTTCTCTTTTTTTCTCTTTGTTTTCTCTTTTACTCTGTTGAAAAACCAGGGAAAGAACGACGATATTTATTTCCGACGGGACGGGATATGGGTAGATAGTATGTAGGCCGTTTAAACGGGCGGGTGGGGGTTTGGAAGTCACCGTCGGAAAGAAATATCGTGGTTCTCTCGTTCGTTCTTTTCATTTTTATTAACGATACGAGAATTTTTTGGTGACTTGAATAAATTCTTCCGTTCGGAGGAAATGATGATGATGATGATGATGATGAGTGTTGGTATCGGTCGGTGGCGGCGGCGGCGAGTACGGTATTTTTACTCGCTTCTGCTGCTGTTTTTTTTTAAGTTTTTGGTAACGCAGTACTGCGGGAATAGGTAGTAGGTTCCCGAACCATTTTACTTTTTCCGTGCCGCTTTTTAGCACGGGCGTTTATTTTTTAGTTTTTAAGGCATGTTTTTTTTAGATTTAAGGATTTTTTTTTATTTTTTTTAGATTAGGGACCATATAACTAACGTAATATGCAAAGTTTTTTCCACAGGTAATTATGGAATGAGAAAACCGGGAGCTTTAAAAACTACGCTTGAAACGTTCCTTTTCTGGGAACGTGAATGGCTTAGTGGATAAGGCGACCGGTTACTGTTAACTAAGCGACGCGGAGTCCAGTAAGTATTTCGAACACCGCTGATGGATAGTAAAATCTCATTTGACACCTAAAACACGATAGGTACACACCCACGCTCATATCCAAATATTTATTTCTTCCTCTTTAAATCTATCCAAACCCTTCGACTATTTTTTTCAATCTATTTTGCTGTTCGCTCTTTCGTATTCCTTTATCACCGTATGACGATCGAACGGTTCGGTCTTAGTCTCGATGAATCGATCGGAAAAGTGGAAACGCCGTAGGGGTGCGCATGTCCGAACATTAGGGCGTTCACCCGAAAGCCAAAGTCCAAGTTCCGATCGACGAGAGAAGGTCTTAGAGCGTGGATTTATGTCGGGGCTGGGCGGGTATATAAACTCCTTGGACGGAAGGATACATGCTTTCCAAGATCGCCCCAAAGTTCACAGGTGGGGATAGGACCGTCGCACTGAAAAAGGGGATTCACGAAGAAAAGGATTCGACTAGCCGAGTCGCCTTCGGACGTCATACGGTGTCTTTCCATCATAGCGATTAGATAAATAAACTAAAATTACACGGCGGTAGTCAGTTAGTCCTCGGAGAGATGCCTTCCTTTTCTTTCCGAGGGTGAAAATTTGTCCGAAGCGTTCGAAATAGCGTTAGGTTTGTCTAGCTCTTTAGTGAGTTAGTTCGTTAGTTAGATCTTCGGGTCGATAGTTTTTTTTACCTCTCTCCTATCCTATCCCCAAAAAAACATCGATCCGCGAGCGAGCCCAGTGGTTCGCTCGAACAATGGTTTTTTTTCGAATCTGCCAGTACATATCTCGTATTTACGTGATCGATTGCGTATTTATGGTTATATACGGGCGGGTTCCCTTTAAAAAATCCTTTCTCTTCTACTGAAATTTATTTTATTTTTCAAACCTATTCGGTTTACTCACGAACACTTACTTATACCCCAAACACACAGGTTTCGAACGCTGATGACGACAGATGCTCACGGGCTCCCTGTCATCGTACGTCCCCGTCGTGGAGCCCGGTAATATCTTGAGATTCCTCCCTCCGAAAGAAACGAGTCTCTGTTACTCGAACCAACCAAACGACAAACCAAACGACAAACGTAATACGATCGAATAGAAAAAAAAATATATCGCGTCGTCGACGACGACGATTCATTCGTCTTATTCGTCTATTTTTCATTACTGTACATGAACGCATCCCGGTGAAGATTTTCGCGTTCGCGCATGCATTTGTTCATTAGGATGCGTTTCATTGCAGTTCGTTCAATGGGCGACCGAGTCCATTGTCCGTCCGTTTATTTTTATTTTTTTTATATAAACGAGCCAGGACCAATCGATCGAGGTTGGTTCTCGAGCTCGTTCGAATAATGGCGGATGATCATCGTCTCGATGGCGCGGTATTATTTTTTTTTGTATTCGATTAATTAACGACAGACACGACAAACACGCGACACGCGACACACGATACACGAACGCAGGAGGAGGGGTCCAAGATAGCTAAAGCGATGACAAAAAGTTTCGTGGTACGTACGTTCTGCCGTAGTGCCTCACTCTGCTAGCGCGCGCGCTTCTCTTTTTTTCTCTTTGTTTTCTCTTTTACTCTGTTGAAAAACCAGGGAAAGAACGACGATATTTATTTCCGACGGGACGGAATATGGGTAGATAGTATGTAAGCCGTTTAAACGGGCGGGTGGGGGTTTGGAAGTCACCGTCGGAAAGAAATATCGTGGTTCTCTCGTTCGTTCTTTTCATTTTTATTAACGATACGAGAATTTTTTGGTGACTTGAATAAATTCTTCCGTTCGGAGGAAATGATGATGATGATGATGATGATGAGTGTTGGTATCGGTCGGTGGCGGCGGCGGCGAGTACGGTATTTTTACTCGCTTCTGCTGCTGTTTTTTTTTTAAAGTTTTTGGTAACGCAGTACTGCGGGAATAGGTAGTAGGTTCCCGAACCATTTTACTTTTTCCGTGCCGCTTTTTAGCACGGGCGTTTATTTTTTAGTTTTTAAGGCATGTTTTTTTTAGATTTAAGGATTTTTTTTATTTTTTTTTAGATTAGGGACCATATAACTAACGTAATATGCAAAGTTTTTTCCACAGGTAATTATGGAATGAGAAAACCGGGAGCTTTAAAAACTACGCTTGAAACGTTCCTTTTCTGGGAACGTGAATGGCTTAGTGGATAAGGCGACCGGTTACTGTTAACTAAGCGACGCGGAGTCCAGTAAGTATTTCGAACACCGCTGATGGATAGTAAAATCTCATTTGACACCTAAAACACGATAGGTACACACCCACGCTCATATCCAAATATTTATTTCTTCCTCTTTAAATCTATCCAAACCCTTCGACTATTTTTTTCAATCTATTTTGCTGTTCGCTCTTTCGTATTCCTTTATCACCGTATGACGATCGAACGGTTCGGTCTTAGTCTCGATGAATCGATCGGAAAAGTGGAAACGCCGTAGGGGTGCGCATGTCCGAACATTAGGGCGTTCACCCGAAAGCCAAAGTCCAAGTTCCGATCGACGAGAGAAGGTCTTAGAGCGTGGATTTTTATCGGGGCTGGGCGGGTATATAAACTCCTTGGACGGAAGGATACATGCTTTCCAAGATCGCCCCAAAGTTCACAGGTGGGGATAGGACCGTCGCACTGAAAAAGGGGATTCACGAAGAAAAGGATTCGACTAGCCGAGTCGCCTTCGGACGTCATACGGTGTCTTTCCATCATAGCGATTAGATAAATAAACTAAAATTACACGGCGGTAGTCAGTTAGTCCTCGGAGAGATGCCTTCCTTTTCTTTCCGAGGGTGAAAATTTGTCCGAAGCGTTCGAAATAGCGTTAGGTTTGTCTAGCTCTTTAGTGAGTTAGTTCGTTAGTTAGATCTTCGGGTCGATAGTTTTTTTTACCTCTCTCCTATCCTATCCCCAAAAAAACATCGATCCGCGAGCGAGCCCAGTGGTTCGCTCGAACAATGGTTTTTTTTCGAATCTGCCCGTACATATCTCGTATTTACGTGATCGATTGCGTATTTATGGTTATATACGGGCGGGTTCCCTTTAAAAAATCCTTTCTCTTCTACTGAAATTTATTTTATTTTTCAAACCTATTCGGTTTACTCACGAACACTTACTTATACCCCAAACACACAGGTTTCGAACGCTGATGACGACAGATGCTCACGGGCTCCCTGTCATCGTACGTCCCCGTCGTGGAGCCCGGTAATATCTTGAGATTCCTCCCTCCGAAAGAAACGAGTCTCTGTTACTCGAACCAACCAAACGACAAACCAAACGACAAACGTAATACGATCGAATAGAAAAAAAAATATATCGCGTCGTCGACGACGACGATTCATTCGTCTTATTCGTCTATTTTTCATTACTGTACATGAACGCATCCCGGTGAAGATTTTCGCGTTCGCGCATGCATTTGTTGTACAGTAATGAAAAATAGACGAATAAGACGAATGAATCGTCGTCGTCGACGACGCGATATATTTTTTTTTCTATTCGATCGTATTACGTTTGTCGTTTGGTTTGTCGTTTGGTTGGTTCGAGTAACAGAGACTCGTTTCTTTCGGAGGGAGGAATCTCAAGATATTACCGGGCTCCACGACGGGGACGTACGATGACAGGGAGCCCGTGAGCATCTGTCGTCATCAGCGTTCGAAACCTGTGTGTTTGGGGTATAAGTAAGTGTTCGTGAGTAAACCGAATAGGTTTGAAAAATAAAAAATAAATTTCAGTAGAAGAGAAAGGATTTTTTAAAGGGAACCCGCCCGTATATAAATAATAAATACGCAATCGATCACGTAAATACGAGATATGTACGGGCAGATTCGAAAAAAACCATTGTTCGAGCGAACCACTGGGCTCGCTCGCGGATCGATGTTTTTTTGGGGATAGGATAGGAGAGAGGTAAAAAAAACTATCGACCCGAAGATCTAACTAACGAACTAACTCACTAAAGAGCTAGACAAACCTAACGCTATTTCGAACGCTTCGGACAAATTTTCACCCTCGGAAAGAAAAGGAAGGCATCTCTCCGAGGACTAACTGACTACCGCCGTGTAATTTTAGTTTATTTATCTAATCGCTATGATGGAAAGACACCGTATGACGTCCGAAGGCGACTCGGCTAGTCGAATCCTTTTCTTCGTGAATCCCCTTTTTCAGTGCGACGGTCCTATCCCCACCTGTGAACTTTGGGGCGATCTTGGAAAGCATGTATCCTTCCGTCCAAGGAGTTTATATACCCGCCCAGCCCCGATAAAAATCCACGCTCTAAGACCTTCTCTCGTCGATCGGAACTTGGACTTTGGCTTTCGGGTGAACGCCCTAATGTTCGGACATGCGCACCCCTACGGCGTTTCCACTTTTCCGATCGATTCATCGAGACTAAGACCGAACCGTTCGATCGTCATACGGTGATAAAGGAATACGAAAGAGCGAACAGCAAAATAGATTGAAAAAAATAGTCGAAGGGTTTGGATAGATTTAAAGAGGAAGAAATAAATATTGTGGATTGATGAGCGTGGGTGGCATGACTTCGCGTATTTACGCGAATAGAGAATAGAATAACAAAAATATACCAACTACGCGCTCGCCGAAATAACCTTACTGTACGTCCGCGTCGCTATGTTGAACAGTAACCGGTCGCCTTATCCACTACAGCCATTCACGTTCGCAGGAGAAATATAATAAACCGCTAGCTTAATATATATCCACCATAAATACCGGAAGAAAAGAGAGAGAATAATAATATAATATAATTCCATAATACACTGTGAAGAAACGCACCCAAAACTCTTGGCATTATCCTCACGTAGAAAATATTATGGTCCCTAATCATAAAATCCAAAAAAAATCCTTAACATCCTAAAAAAAACATGCCTTAAAAACTAAAAAATACCAGACGCCAACTCGTGCTTAAAAAAGCGGCACAGGAAAAAAGTAAAATGTATTACGGAACCTAAATACCTAGTTCCCGCAGTATAGAGCACGTTACACACACACACCACTTACATAACCAAAAACAAAAAAAAACAGCAGACAACACAACGAGAGCCAGAACGATAGAAACACAAAAACACAACAACATATAACCAGACACTCACCTACAAGAACCAACGCACCACCAAAGAACAACCAACAGACATACCAACACTCATCATCATCAGCGATCATCTCATTTCTCCCAAGAGAGCGAACCCAGTGGAAAGAACCTGTTAATTAACAAGTCACCAAAAAAAATTCTCGTATCGCGTAATAAAAATGAAAAGACACCGCACACGAGAGAACCACGAATCAAATATATAAATAACACGCTCGACATAACCCACAAAACAAAAGACACCCACAACAACACACCCGCCCAATCCCTCAAACGGGCATCCGAAAACCTAACCTACAATACTTACCAGTTACCACACAATACCTCCACCGCCTCAGCCTCGTACACACACAGGCAACCCCACACTACAACTCACAGAATATCCTGTTCCCCCGCGCTCTTTTCAAGAACCAACACGGTAAAAGAGAACAAATAACACAACACAGGACACACAAAACGACAGTAACAGATCCGAAGAGTCAAGCCCGCGCTGCAGAAGACTGTAAGGGGCATTACATCCGGCAGAACGTTACGTACCACGCAACTTATTTGTCATCGGCTTTAGCTATCTTGGACCCCTCCTCCTAAATGACACCGTTCGAATGTATCGTGTCTGGTCGCGTGCGTCGCATGTTCTGTCGTGTCTGTCCGTTAAATTTAATCGATACAAAAAAAACATAATACCCGCGCCAATGCGAGACGATGATCAGTCCAGCCGATTATTTCGAACGAGCTCGCAGAACCAACCTCGATCGAATTGGGCCTGGCTCGTCTTAGTATAAAAAAAAAATAAAAAATAAACGGACGGACAAATGACTCCGGTACCCAAATTGAACGGAACTAACGACACAATATCGTCCAAAACAAGAACATACACTTAAAAACACCAAAATGAAAAACAAATGCCGAAACACCAACAATGCGTCAGTCCACGAACAACCACCAACCGACCCCGATCGCCCAAAACCAAAAAAAATTACATCCTTCAACACCCCGACGGCAAGAATCGCGTGCCATATGAAACTACAGTTAATGAAAAAAATAGAACGAATAAAGACGGAATGAAATCGGTCGTCGTCGACCGACGGCGATATATTTTTTTTCTATTCGATCGTATTACGTTGTCGTTTGTTCTTTGTCGTGCGTTGATTCGAAGGTACAACAGAGACTACAGTTCTCTTATCGCCGAAGGAGGAATCTCAAGATATTACCGGGCTCCACGACGGGGACGTACGATGACAGGGAGCCCGTGAGCATCTGTCGTCATCAGCGTTCGAAACCTGTGTGTTTTGGGTATAAGTGTTCGTGAGTAAACCGAATAGGTTTGAAAAATAAAATAAATTTCAGTAGAAGAGAAAGGATTTTTTAAAGGGAACCCGCCCGTATATAACCATAAATACGCAATCGATCACGTAAATACGAGATATGTACGGGCAGATTCGAAAAAAACCATTGTTCGAGCGAACCACTGGGCTCGCTCGCGGATCGATGTTTTTTTGGGGATAGGATAGGAGAGAGGTAAAAAAAACTATCGACCCGAAGATCTAACTAACGAACTAACTCACTAAAGAGCTAGACAAACCTAACGCTATTTCGAACGCTTCGGACAAATTTTCACCCTCGGAAAGAAAAGGAAGGCATCTCTCCGAGGACTAACTGACTACCGCCGTGTAATTTTAGTTTATTTATCTAATCGCTATGATGGAAAGACACCGTATGACGTCCGAAGGCGACTCGGCTAGTCGAATCCTTTTCTTCGTGAATCCCCTTTTTCAGTGCGACGGTCCTATCCCCACCTGTGAACTTTGGGGCGATCTTGGAAAGCATGTATCCTTCCGTCCAAGGAGTTTATATACCCGCCCAGCCCCGATAAAAATCCACGCTCTAAGACCTTCTCTCGTCGATCGGAACTTGGACTTTGGCTTTCGGGTGAACGCCCTAATGTTCGGACATGCGCACCCCTACGGCGTTTCCACTTTTCCGATCGATTCATCGAGACTAAGACCGAACCGTTCGATCGTCATACGGTGATAAAGGAATACGAAAGAGCGAACAGCAAAATAGATTGAAAACAAAATATCGAACACGCGCGCTCAGAAAGAATAGATTCAAAAGATGGAGAGATAAATATAGTAATACAGAGAGCACCTCATTGAACACCAACACTCGCTCGCCAACAGAGATAGCCAGCAAGACAGCCAACACCCTGATATAAAGACAATAACAACAGTACATATCTACAGTGTCACACAACTGAACACTCTAGCACACCATATCCTACCGGACAAAACTGTGGATCCAGACACACAACACCAACTAATCACTAGGACTCCGCGCGATCGCAAAATATATATACCAAGAAAGCCTACACAAAACCACAAGAGTCAGACCACAACCACCTGCCTACCTCCACCATCCACAGCACTCACGCACACGAGCAAACGCTCCCTAACAAGTACATCAACGTCTCTCTCTCACAAACAACAAAGAATCCCCACGCCAGCCTCATTTCCTCATCTGATACACTACTACACCCACAATAAATATTCACCTGTGAGCGAAAACAACCCAAACATTAAAACACCCCCTCGCACATCCAATACCATCCCAACGTCTAGATAACATTGAATAAGAGTTAAGCCAAGAAGACCAGGGATCCACCCTATCTAAAAAAAATCAAAAAATAATACCGCAACACTCACCAGGATATATAAAACACACAACCCATAGCGCACATACAATATCACATAAAATAATAACACCGCCCGCCTACACCAAGACAAGTCACCACAGTCACGAGAGAAGCGCGGCGCAACCCAAGGCCCCCACGGGGAAAAAAGGAAAAAAAAAAAAGTAAAATGGTTCGGGAACCTACTACCTATTCCCGCAGTACTGCGTTACCAAAAACTTTAAAAAAAAAACAAACAGCAGCAGAAGCGCATGTAAAAATACCACTCCACCTCCGGCAACGCACCCCCGCCAGACCACGCGCATACCAAACACATCAAATATTACAATAATTATTATAATCCTCCGAACCGAATACCAATATATATTCAAAACATATCCAACCACCTTATCGTATCAGTTAATAAAAATTGAAAAGACAAAAAAACCAACGAAAACCAAACGAACGAGCCGAGAAGCCACGATATATATCCTTCTCAACAACCGGTGAAATATAATTCAAGCCACCACCGCCACGATAATTAACGGGGCCTTACATACTATCATACCCATAATCCCGTCCCGTCTGAAATAAAATCGTCGTGCTTTCCCTGGTTTTTCAAACAGAGTAAAAGACGAAAACAAAGAAAAAAAAAGAGCAAGCGCGCGCGCTAGCAGAGATAGAGGCACTACGGCAGTAAAGTACGTACCACGAAACTTTTCTCGTCATCCGCTTTACCCGCAAACTATTCTTTGGCAAGGAACCGGAAACCATCCATCCCTGCCCGTCTCGTGCTATCGCTGTGTCGCGTGTGCGTGTTTGTCGTGTCTGAATCGTCTACAAGTATTAAAATAAAACCTACAAACAA
>JABUQX010090147.1:0-10703 GCA_015478945.1 Trachelipus rathkii | reverse complement strand
ATAGTAATCGAATTCAGGTTCAAAAAAAGATTAAGGTCGCGCTGCTGTATTTTCTTCACCGAAAACAATCACAACTACCGTATAATAAAAAGTTCTTTTGATTGGCAGATACTGGTCTATAAACGGTATCACCGAAGAGACGTTACTTAATGTTAAAATATTTATTATTTCGACTCCTTTTTATATGCCAGGAATAATAAAAAAATAAATTTATTTATTTATTTAATTTATCTAAAAATTAAAAAAAAATCCATTGTTTTTTTTAGGAAAATGAATATATATATAAGAAAATTATAATTGCTAAGAATTTGAAAAAAATTTATTGCGAGTGAATCCTATAAATACCGGTTCAGTGTTGTGGGAACTTCAAATCGTTGAGCCGCAGCTAACGGAAAGGAAATCTCTCGCACTCCTACTATTTTTATTTCCGTTTTAAACCCACTGCATTTGTTTAGTTATTATTATCTATATATAAAAAATAAGAAATGTTTTCGAGTAAAAGATCAAGCCTTGCGCCACGCGATACTGTTGAAGACGACGAAGGAGCGACGGTCATCAAAATGTATAAGGACAGCCGACGCTGGTCATTACACTTAAAATGTCGACAGTTACCGACACCCTAGCAAAAAAACAATTATCCTATGGATCACGAAACATAGCCAATCACACCTACTTCAAGACCTATGACAGGACTTAAAGTTATACAAGCAATAAGACTCAAAAAAATTTTAATAAGAACGCACAGACATCCTAAACTTCGTCAACTAAGTCAGATTCGGAACTACCTTATTTATCTGCAAACACCAGAATCCCTACAATGATTATTCAACCTATGATGCATTCATAGATCCTTAGGCATCTGCCAATACAAACTCATTAGATCACACTAATATTTACATGGGAAGCTTAATAACATGTACAAAATGACGAGACGAATGCAAACGGAAACCAACTAACACACACTATTTTTTGGTAAAATTAAATTGGTTCGTAATATTTGAAACCTTCAATAATAAAAGTAGATAGCCTTTGAGTAAAAACTATCATATAAACTATACACGCAGCGATTTCAACTTTAACAAAAATCGTTTAATAGCGCAAGGCACACTATTCACTATGCAACTCCAAATTGAAACGGTTACAACATAACATCTAATAATATGAGAGAACCACACTGATGACACTGAAAACATATTTCATACAACTAATTATAACACAAGTGCTTATAAATAGAAACATTCTTCACGCTACCGAACAGTAGGTTGAACCCCTTTCGGTCGAACACTAATGGGTCAAATTGTCATAATAGAGCACATTATAGCCCTAAATTTTTAGGTGGGTTTGAACACACTCTGAATAAATCACAACACTTAATTTACACGAGGAATATCATAATATCCGAGAACGAACTGCTAAAGCAGCTCAAAGTACACTAAAGTAAATAGTGATGTGATAATCAAGACAATCTAATTGCATTGTATACTTGTATTAGAATGTGCTTATATAGTACTTTCTTTATCATATTTTAAATTTATAAATTTTTAAAATTGCGCATGTACACCGAGAATCTTTCAATTATATACATTATAAATCAGAACCATATTGTTAGTTATCGTAAAAAGACTTAGTTTATATCTAAAGACCACATTCACATAATCATATAGCTCAGGAGACTTTATCACAAGACAGAGTACATAAATCAGTTGCACCAACTTCTATAAAATGCCACAGAGCGTGCTTAACCCCCACCTAACATCCTAACTGGAGATTAGGGTGGTGGAGATTAGTTATGAGATTCGCTTTTTTAGTAATATATGTATCCTATTCAGCTGTTTTACATGCTTTAACTCAATGTTTTAACTGCTTTAACCTCAATGTTTTACTAGCTGTTACAACGCATTCACAATTCCATCATTGGTTTGCTGTCATACCCTTGTCCTTTGGAACCGGGATATAAAGAGTACTTTTCACAATTATTTATGATATATCACCAATATTTGCATCACATAAACTCTTAAATGTGTACGCCAGCTAAGATTACAGCTATATATGTCAGAGCAAACTATACCTACAGTAGGTCGAATTAGCCTCTAAACAGCACAAATTATAGTGACTTCAATATGCGCCGTAGCATTCGTGATGAATTTATATTTGGAGATAGTGAAACTATGCAAACTGAGTGCTGTGAAATCTTATCTGCGCTAAAATTAATTCACAATTCCCTTAATATAAGTATGCACTTCTACGCTTTAACTTTCTGCTCCTATATATTAGAGAAAAACTTTCTTTTAAAAATTACTATTGCGTTTAGATATGTTGCACTGGCTTCCCTAGAAAAACAAAACCAAGGATAAAAACCACAATCAGTTAATAATTAACTCTCTAGTATCTTCTATTCATGTTGTCTTGTTCAATTTTCATTTTATAGTGAGGCAACGTTATTGGCGCGCTTTATTATAGTCTCGAGCGATCAATAATACACAAATTAAGTTAGACAGCAATTTTTATACGCATATAACTGAAAGCGCCGTCGTGAAGGAATACTCTCACGATTCGAGACAAAGCAGAAACAGATACACATTATAGCTCGTAGAAATAAAAAATCTCAGACATAAGAAGAGTAGGAGTTAACAAACAGATGAAGATATTATAGCCACATCCTCAACGTAGGGGGCCAGATTATATACCATAAGGTAAATTACTCTTTCTAATAGGTATATTTTACACATCTCCTTATTCCTTTTACAATGTTATTTACTGCTTTATATAAATAACTCATTTATAGTTTATTTAACTTATAAATAACTTCTCTTTGTCTAGTTAATCAATTTTTACATGTAACTAGTTCATGTCTAATGTTTTAAAAATAGTTATATTAACCAAAAAGATGTTGAACAAATAAAGTGTATTAAAAATTATAAATTTTTTATGAAATTTATCATCAGTTGTTATTCTTTAATATATAAAAAATTGAAATTGTCCCATCACTGGTAAATAAAGATTTCAAAAAGCAGTCAAAGTGGCTTTTTTTCTTTATAAATTATAACGGAAAAAGTAAAATGGTGCGGGAACCTACTACCTATTCCCGCAGTACTGCGTTACCAAAAACTTAAAAAAAAGCAGCAGCAGCAAAAGCGAGTAAAAATACCGTACTCGCCGCCGCCGCCGCCACTGATACCAACACTCATCATCATCATCATCATTTCCTCCGAACGGAAGAATTTATTTAAGTCACCAAAAAATTCTCGTATCGTTAATAAAAATGAAAAGAACGAACGAGAGAACCACGATATTTCTTTCCGACGGTGACTTCCAAACCCCCACCCGCCCGTTTAAACGGCCTAAATACTATCTACCCATATCCCGTCCCGTCGGAAATAAATATCGTCGTTCTTTCCCTGGTTTTTCAACAGAGTAAAAGAGAAAACAAAGAGAAAAAAAAGAGAAGCGCGCGCGCTAGCAGAGTGAGGCACTACGGCAGAACGTACGTACCAAACTTTTTGTCATCGCTTTAGCTATCTTCGACCCCTCCTCCTGCGTTCGTGTATCGTGTGTCGAGCGTTTGTCGTGTCTGTCGTTAATTAATCGAATACAAAAAAAAATAATACCGCCCCATCGAGACGATGATCATCCGCCACTATTCGAACGAGCTCGAGAACCAACCTCGATCGATTGGTCCCGGCTCGTTTATATAAAAAAAATAAAAATAAAAGGACGGACAATGGACTCGGTCGCCCATTGAACGAACTCTGCAATGAAACGCATCCTAATGAACAAATGCATGCGCGAACGCGAAAATCTTCACTGGGATACGTTCATGTACAGTAATGAAAAATAGACGAATAAGGCGAATGAATCGTCGTCGTCGACGACGCGATATATTTTTTTTTCTATTCGATCGTATTACGTTTGTCGTTTGGTTGGTTGGTTCGAGTGAAAGAGACTCGTTTCTTTCGGAGGGAGGGAGGGAGGGATCTCAAGATATTACCGGGCTCCACGACGGGGACGTACGATGACAGGGAGCCCGTGAGCATCTGTCGTCATCAGCGTTCGAAACCTGTGTGTTTGGGGTATAAGTAAGTGTTCGTGAGTAAACCGAATAGGTTTGAAAAATAAAAAATAAATTTCAGTAGAAGAGAAAGGATTTTTTAAAGGGAACCCGCCCGTATATAAATAATAAATACGCAATCGATCACGTAAATACGAGATATGTACGGGCAGATTCGAAAAAAAACCATTGTTCGAGCGAACCACTGGGCTCGCTCGCGGATCGATGATTTTAGTTTATTTATCTAATCGCTATGATGGGGATAGGATAGGAGAGAGGTAAAAAAACGATCGACCCGAAGATCTAACTAACGAACTAACTCACTAAAGAGCTAGACAAACCTAACGCTATTTCGAACGCTTCGGACAAATTTTCACCCTCGGAAAGAAAAGGAAGGCATCTCTCCGAGGACTAACTGACTACCGCCGTGTAATTTTAGTTTATTTATCTAATCGCTATGATGGAAAGACACCGTATGACGTCCGAAGGCGACTCGGCTAGTCGAATCCTTTTCTTCGTGAATCCCCTTTTTCAGTGCGACGGTCCTATCCCCACCTGTGAACTTTGGGGCGATCTTGGAAAGCATGTATCCTTCCGTCCAAGGAGTTTATATACCCGCCCAGCCCCGACATAAATCCACGCTCTAAGACCTTCTCTCGTCGATCGGAACTTGGACTTTGGCTTTCGGGTGAACGCCCTAATGTTCGGACATGCGCACCCCTACGGCGTTTCCACTTTTCCGATCGATTCATCGAGACTAAGACCGAACCGTTCGATCGTCATACGGTGATAAAGGAATACGAAAGAGCGAACAGCAAAATAGATTGAAAAAAATAGTCGAAGGGTTTGGATAGATTTAAAGAGGAAGAAATAAATATTTGGATATGAGCGTGGGTGTGTACCTATCGTGTTTTAGGTGTCAAATGAGATTTTACTATCCATCAGCGGTGTTCGAAATACTTACTGGACTCCGCGTCGCTTAGTTAACAGTAACCGGTCGCCTTAATCCACTAGGCCATTCACGTTCCCAGAAAAGGGGACGTTTCAAGCGTCTAAGTTTTTATAAAGCTACCACACGGTTTTTCTCATTCCATAAATTACCTGTGGAAAATAAACTTTGCACTATTACGTTAGTTATAGGTCCCTATATCTAAAAAAAAATAAAAAAAAATACCTTACAATCTAAAAAAAACTGCCTTAAAACTAAAAAAATAAACGCCCGTCGCCTACAACACAAGCACGGCAGCGGAAAAAGTAAAATGTGTTCCCGGCGAACCCACATACTATCGCCTAACTTCCATCAAACCTTTACACGCATAGATTAAAAACTACGTATAGAGCTGTTTACTCTAAAAATTTAACAATAAATTAATCGCATGTCAATGTTACAAGAAAGCGCAGCGCAGTTAAAAACAAATTATTTCACTCACTTGATAACTCGCCGACCAGCCCTGCCCACTCGACCGCTATACCAAAACCATCCATCATCATCAATCATCATACATCATTTTCCTCCGAACGGAAGAATTCTATTCTATCAACAGTCACACCTATAACATAAAAAAAATTTCTCATTTTCACAAAGTGTTCTTATCTGAAACTTTACACTAGTAAAAAATGAAAAAGAAATAACGAAAACGAGTATGACAACCACGAATATTTCTTTCCCGACGCGTGACTTCCAATAACCACCTTACCCACCCGCTCTTGAAACAAAGAATTTTCTCAGTTTATTTAAAACATGATTAAAAACTGGCCTTACATAACTATCTACCATAATCACGTCCCGTCGGAAATAATATCGTCGTTACCTTTTCCCTGGTTTTTTTTGCAAATCAATGATAGTTAAAAAATGTAGAATTATATCAAAACTGAGTACAGAAAAAAAGATGTAATTACAGAGAGACGTCGAACCTTTTAAGCTATTAGAGTCAAGAAGTGATAGTTTAGAGACACTGACAATTTCTGAAGTCATGAAAAATCAGATACCGATACCATACTTTATAACGAAACTCGTACCTTTAAAGCAACATTAAGTCCTATTAGAGGCTATCTTGGATAACCACATCCTCTCTGTCGTAGTTATAAGTTCAGGTATCGTCGTGTCGCGTGCTTCTCGCGTAGCACTCTTCCGTTCCCGTGGTCCTGTCCGTTAATTAATCGACATACAAAAAAAAATAAGTACCGCGCCATCGGAGACGATGATCATCCCGCCATTATTCGAACGAGCCTCGAGAACCAACCTCGATCGATTGGTCCTGGCTCGTTTATATAAAAAAAATAAAAATAAACGGACGGACAATGGACTCGGTCGCCCATTGAACGAACTGCAATGAAACGCATCCTAATGAACAAATGCATGCGCGAACGCGAAAATCTTCACCGGGATGCGTTCATGTACAGTAATGAAAAATAGACGAATAAGACGAATGAATCGTCGTCGTCGACGACGCGATATATTTTTTTTTCTATTCGATCGTATTACGTTTGTCGTTTGGTTTGTCGTTTGGTTGGTTCGAGTAACAGAGACTCGTTTCTTTCGGAGGGAGGAATCTCAAGATATTACCGGGCTCCACGACGGGGACGTACGATGACAGGGAGCCCGTGAGCATCTGTCGTCATCAGCGTTCGAAACCTGTGTGTTTGGGGTATAAGTAAGTGTTCGTGAGTAAACCGAATAGGTTTGAAAAATAAAATAAATTTCAGTAGAAGAGAAAGGATTTTTTAAAGGGAACCCGCCCGTATATAACCATAAATACGCAATCGATCACGTAAATACGAGATATGTACGGGCAGATTCGAAAAAAACCATTGTTCGAGCGAACCACTGGGCTCGGTCGCGGATCGATGTTTTTTTGGGGATAGGATAGGAGAGAGGTAAAAAAACGATCGACCCGAAGATCTAACTAACGAACTAACTCACTAAAGAGCTAGACAAACCTAACGCTATTTCGAACGCTTCGGACAAATTTTCACCCTCGGAAAGAAAAGGAAGGCATCTCTCCGAGGACTAACTGACTACCGCCGTGTAATTTTAGTTTATTTATCTAATCGCTATGATGGAAAGACACCGTATGTGCGTCCGAAGGCGACTCGGCTAGTCGAATCCTTTTCTTCGTGAATCCCCTTTTTCAGTGCGACGGTCCTATCCCCACCTGTGAACTTTGGGGCGATCTTGGAAAGCATGTATCCTTCCGTCCAAGGAGTTTATATACCCGCCCAGCCCCGATAAAAATCCACGCTCTAAGACCTTCTCTCGTCGATCGGAACTTGGACTTTGGCTTTCGGGTGAACGCCCTAATGTTCGGACATGCGCACCCCTACGGCGTTTCCACTTTTCCGATCGATTCATCGAGACTAAGACCGAACCGTTCGATCGTCATACGGTGATAAAGGAATACGAAAGAGCGAACAGCAAAATAGATTGAAAAAAATAGTCGAAGGGTTTGGATAGATTTAAAGAGGAAGAAATAAATATTTGGATATGAGCGTGGGTGTGTACCTATCGTGTTTTAGGTGTCAAATGAGATTTTACTATCCATCAGCGGTGTTCGAAATACTTACTGGACTCCGCGTCGCTTAGTTAACAGTAACCGGTCGCCTTATCCTTATCCACTAAGCCATTCACGTTCCCAGAAAAGGAACGTTTCAAGCGTAGTTTTTAAAGCTCCCGGTTTTCTCATTCCATAATTACCTGTGGAAAAAACTTTGCATATTACGTTAGTTATATGGTCCCTAATCTAAAAAAAAATAAAAAAAATCCTTAAATCTAAAAAAAACATGCCTTAAAAACTAAAAAATAAACGCCCGTGCTAAAAAGCGGCACGGAAAAAGTAAAATGGTTCGGGAACCTACTACCTATTCCCGCAGTACTGCGTTACCAAAAACTTTAAAAAAAAAACAGCAGCAGAAGCGAGTAAAAATACCGTACTCGCCGCCGCCGCCACCGACCGATACGCCGCCGCCACCGACCGATACCAACACTCATCATCATCATCATCATCATTTCCTCCGAACGGAAGAATTTATTCAAGTCACCAAAAAATTCTCGTATCGTTAATAAAAATGAAAAGAACGAACGAGAGAACCACGATATTTCTTTCCGACGGTGACTTCCAAACCCCCACCCGCCCGTTTAAACGGCCTACATACTATCTACCCATATCCCGTCCCGTCGGAAATAAATATCGTCGTTCTTTCCCTGGTTTTTCAACAGAGTAAAAGAGAAAACAAAGAGAAAAAAAAGAGAAGCGCGCGCGCTAGCAGAGTGAGGCACTACGGCAGAACGTACGTACCACGAAACTTTTTGTCATCGCTTTAGCTATCTTGGACCCCTCCTCCTGCGTTCGTGTATCGTGTGTCGCGTGTCGCGTGTTTGTCGTGTCTGTCGTTAATTAATCGAATACAAAAAAAAATAATACCGCGCCATCG
The DNA here is from genome assembly GCA_015478945.1 of Trachelipus rathkii. Lineage (NCBI taxonomy): Eukaryota > Metazoa > Arthropoda > Malacostraca > Isopoda > Trachelipodidae > Trachelipus > Trachelipus rathkii. The sequence goes on along the minus strand of JABUQX010090147.1, from coordinate 2,224 downwards.
AGACGATGATCATCCGCCATTATTCGAACGAGCTCGAGAACCAACCTCGATCGATTGGTCCTGGCTCGTTTCGGCTCGTTTATATAAAAAAAAATAAAAATAAACGGACGGACAACGGACTCGGTCGCCCATTGAACGAACTCTGCAATGAAACGCATCCTAATGAACAAATGCATGCGCGAACGCGAAAATCTTCACCGGGATGCGTTCATGTACAGTAATGAAAAATAGACGAATAAGACGAATGAATCGTCGTCGTCGACGACGCGATATATTTTTTTTTCTATTCGATCGTATTACGTTTGTCGTTTGGTTTGTCGTTTGGTTGGTTCGAGTAACAGAGACTCGTTTCTTTCGGAGGGAGGAATCTCAAGATATTACCGGGCTCCACGACGGGGACGTACGATGACAGGGAGCCCGTGAGCATCTGTCGTCATCAGCGTTCGAAACCTGTGTGTTTGGGGTATAAGTAAGTGTTCGTGAGTAAACCGAATAGGTTTGAAAAATAAAATAAATTTCAGTAGAAGAGAAAGGATTTTTTAAAGGGAACCCGCCCGTACATAACCATAAATACGCAATCGATCACGTAAATACGAGATATGTACGGGCAGATTCGAAAAAAAACCATTGTTCGAGCGAACCACTGGGCTCGCTCGCGGATCGATGTTTTTTTGGGGATAGGATAGGAGAGAGGTAAAAAAACTATCGACCCGAAGATCTAACTAACGAACTAACTCACTAAAGAGCTAGACAAACCTAACGCTATTTCGAACGCTTCGGACAAATTTTCACCCTCGGAAAGAAAAGGAAGGCATCTCTCCGAGGACTAACTGACTACCGCCGTGTAATTTTAGTTTATTTATCTAATCGCTATGATGGAAAGACACCGTATGACGTCCGAAGGCGACTCGGCTAGTCGAATCCTTTTCTTCGTGAATCCCCTTTTTCAGTGCGACGGTCCTATCCCCACCTGTGAACTTTGGGGCGATCTTGGAAAGCATGTATCCTTCCGTCCAAGGAGTTTATATACCCGCCCAGCCCCGATAAAAATCCACGCTCTAAGACCTTCTCTCGTCGATCGGAACTTGGACTTTGGCTTTCGGGTGAACGCCCTAATGTTCGGACATGCGCACCCCTACGGCGTTTCCACTTTTCCGATCGATTCATCGAGACTAAGACCGAACCGTTCGATCGTCATACGGTGATAAAGGAATACGAAAGAGCGAACAGCAAAATAGATTGAAAAAAATAGTCGAAGGGTTTGGATAGATTTAAAGAGGAAGAAATAAATATTTGGATATGAGCGTGGGTGTGTACCTATCGTGTTTTAGGTGTCAAATGAGATTTTACTATCCATCAGCGGTGTTCGAAATACTTACTGGACTCCGCGTCGCTTAGTTAACAGTAACCGGTCGCCTTATCCACTAAGCCATTCACGTTCCCAGAAAAGGAACGTTTCAAGCGTAGTTTTTAAAGCTCCCGGTTTTCTCATTCCATAATTACCTGTGGAAAAAACTTTGCATATTACGTTAGTTATATGGTCCCTAATCTAAAAAAAAATAAAAAAAATCCTTAAATCTAAAAAAAACATGCCTTAAAAACTAAAAAATAAACGCCCGTGCTAAAAAGCGGCACGGAAAAAGTAAAATGGTTCGGGAACCTACTACCTATTCCCGCAGTACTGCGTTACCAAAAACTTTAAAAAAAAAACAGCAGCAGAAGCGAGTAAAAATACCGTACTCGCCGCCGCCGCCACCGACCGATACCAACACTCATCATCATCATCATCATCATCATTTCCTCCGAACGGAAGAATTTATTCAAGTCACCAAAAAATTCTCGTATCGTTAAATAAAAATGAAACGAACGAGTGAACCACGATTTTTCTTTCAGACGGTGACTTCCAAAACCCCACCTGCCTGTTTAAACCGCCTACATACTACCTATCCCTATCCCGTCCCGTCGAAAATAAATATCCTCGTTCTTTCCTGGTTCGATACATCAATAACGCCTTAAAAAAAAATTTTTTTAACCGAGTAAAAGAGAAAGAGAGAAAAAAAGAGAAGCGCGCGCGCGAGTGGAGTAAGGTACTACGGCAGAACGTGCCCACCAAACTTTTTACCATTGTTTTAGCTATCTTCGACCCCTCTTCCAGCGTTCGTGTATCGTGTGTCGCGCGTTTGTCGTGTTGTTAATCGAATACAAAAAAATAATACAGCGCCAT
>JABUQX010090146.1:42500-49022 GCA_015478945.1 Trachelipus rathkii | reverse complement strand
TATTTACAGAGTGATACATGTCACTATGACATTCTGTAAAAATATAATCCATATTTTCTACGGTGGGGACAGTTCCATTGTTTGCCCAAGGCACAGTAGGCATTCTGTATCGATATTGTTCTTCAATAACAATATCTTCATTATTTCTGTTGTTGCTAGAAGGTGGTCTTGTTTGTTCCTCTGATAGTAAACTGGGTGGTTCATTATGAATCCAACTATAATAATCAATAGCTTCATCAATATTACGATACAAAGAAGCAAGTTGTTGTAACATTCTTTCGTCTTCTTTACGATCTTCAATATCTCTCTTCATTGTGGTGAAGTTATAATCTATTTATTTAGATGATGAGGAATAAATATTCTTATTTATTTTAAAATTATTGGTTCAAAGTTCAAAGTCCATCTTAAATGTCTAAAGAATGAAGAATGAACTATCAAAAGAAGTTTCTAAAAATATAAAAAAAAACTAATCAAAAAATATTTTTTCCCATAGATAATCTTGTCCTTAATTGACTTATCTCTTTTGGCTCAATATTTTCTATGATTAAATTAATTTAAATTTCAAAAATTGTTCACAAATTTTCAAAGTTTGTAGCTTTTTCTACTGCTCTTCTTATATCACTTTTCTAAGTCTTTTCCAGTCTACAAATACTGACACGGTTTTCTACCTTTCTTTAAATTATTACTATATTTTAAAGAAAATATTTATATAGTTTTTATTTAAAACTAAAAAAAAACTAAAAAAAAACTTTCTATAAAATTAATTAAAATCACAAGTGTTTATCACTATATTTTAATTAATATTGTCTATTATTTAATTAAGAATGTTTACTTCACTTAATATATATATTAAAATTAATTACTTTGTCATTAAACTTTTTCTAAGTTCACAAAGATTAAACTCTAATTTAAAACTATCATTATCAAAAAAAAAAAAAATGTTCCACTAAATTTTCTGTGTTCATATTCTATTGTTCAAAATATTTAAATATTCAGAATATTAAATATTACGGAATATTAAATCACTGTTAATTGTATTGTCAATCACAATTAAAAAAAATTAAAAATTAAAAATTAACACTCAACTAATTAAATGAAACTTCTAATCACTTAATATTTTCTGATATAAATAGTTAAATATAAACTATTTAAACGAAAAAAAAAAATATAAACATATTTTTCTTAAGTCTTATTCACAATAATGTTCTTTATTGTTTCTATAAAATAGAATATAGAATATAGAATATAGAATATCTTTCCAATATTCTTATTTGATAATGAAGTTATCTTAATTAGTCTGTTATCTGTAACTAATAAGATAGTATGTCTATTATCCTTTAGGATACTGATTAGAAAAGGATATGTTCTTAAAATGTTCTAGGTCATCTTTCTTGACCTTATCTGTTCTAATGTTCTTCTTTATTCTTCAAAATGTGAACTATAACTCTAGTCTGTTCTAAAATTCTTTTGTTCTTCAAAAGTGAACTATAACTCTAGGCTGTTCTAAAGTTCTTTTGTTCTTCAAAAGTGAACTATAACTCTAGGCTGTTCTAAAGTTCTTTTGTTCTTCAAAAGTGAACAATAACTCTAGGCTGTTCTAAAGTTCTTTTATAAAGTTCTGTTGTGATGAAACCTTTTCTGAAAGTTTTTGTGTTCTCTGGAACAATTTCTACAAATTTTGTTCACTTAGAACATTAAAAAAAAATTCTCTGTTCTATTAGAGCAAATTTTCTCTGTTCTTGTGTTCAGTAGGACATGTTCTCTAATGACCTGTGTTCTCTTAGAACATTTTTCTGGTGTTCAACTGGAACAAATTTTTTGTTCTGGGGTCAAAATAGAACCATTTCTATGTTCTGTGACCTTTTAACCTTTTAATTCTTTCTTAAAAAAGAAAAAACTTTTATATTAATCACAACATTTTAACTATATAAAACGATTTATAGTTTTATATATATAAAAAAAAACTAAAAAAAACACTAAGAAAAAACTTCACTTTGGCATTTTTAGCCACACTAAAAAAAAAACGAAATATAATACGAAATATTCGGAATTTCTACTTTTCCAAATTTTCTACGGGTAAAGGGTCATTTCCCTTTTTGTTCTTACGATTTTCAAAAGAAAAATTGTTCAACAATATATACTCGATCCGTAACGACGTATATAATTAATGCATAATTAAAAAGAAAATGATTAAAAAATATGCATAATAAAAAAGAAATTGATTAATAAAAAAAATGCATAATTAAAAGAACAAAACAACACACAAAAAATATATATATATATATATATATATATATATATATATATATATATATATATATATATATATATATATATATATATATATATATATATATATATATATATATATAATTATATATATATATATAAAAAAACAAAGATATACATAAATATATATATATATATATATATATATATATATATATATATATATATATATATATATTATTGTGTAGATGTGTTTGTGAGTGTAAATGGCGGAAAGAGCGAGAAATGAAAGCTTGCAAAATTGCATTACTCAGTCAATGGGACAAGTTCAATATTTTATCGGTCAATGTTACACTCAGCGTCAATGTCTTTCCCAATGCTGTCTTTGTTTACTTCCGCGTTCAGCGTATTCCCCTCTTCCCCATTTTACTCTTACTCCTTCTTCATTCAAGTCTTATGAATGAGTATTACTATTCCTACAATTTTGCTGATCCTGATTTATTGAGCTCGATTTTTTCTACGAATATAAACAGAACAAAATCTCGAACATACTTTCTATTCAACAACTATCTTTGGAGTTTTATGAAATGCTGTCTGTTATTTGCGATTTTACTAATCTTTCTATAGCTCTAATTACTTTAATTATGATAATTAACTAAAAAAATTTTCACAAAAGGGATTTATTAACTCTACTCTATCGTTTAGTAGAATAAAAAAAAATTAATTAACCGACTCGTAATTAATTAATTTAAAGGTGTTAATTGCATAATTTCTATGTATATCTTGAAAAAACTTTCCTCAGGAACCTATACATGAAAGAAAAAATGCAATCAACCAATTTTATATATTATTTTTAGTATTTTTGCTACAAAAAAAATAAAAAATAAAAATAATAAAAAAATAACATTTAACAACTTTCTAGTTTTTATTTTTTATATAAAAAAAAAAAAATACTAAGGCCTTTTTTATCTTCTTTTTTGTTTTTTCTATTGGCCCTTCATGGTGAATTTTTCTGTCACCTCTGTTATACAGCTTTCCAAATGGCTGTTTTAATGTACTGAGAAGCATTAACATATGCTTATTTAATGTAATAAAAAAACACTTTTTATTCATTATTTGTGTATTTATTATTGGGGTTATAATACAAGATGTATATTCAGCATATTAACGCCTCCCGACATCAATATGAAAAATATCATTTGTATATAACTCTCTATTCTAATGTAACTTTGTCTTTAATGGAGGTCTGTATTATTTTTTGTATATAAAAAAAATACATTTTGCTTTACCTTACAAAAACAAAAGAGGTTCTGGTCGAAATTCAATGAGGTTTTCCCTCTCCTGGACACAGAGGTTCGTCTACTGAATGGGTTGTTAATCGGTCTGTCACACATCATGACCGTCTGGATAGGAAACGAGAGATATGGAAAGTTGTCGGCCTTGATTCACTCACAAGATTCCAAGTGCGTATGGGTCCAATATCTTTCCTTACGAGCCACGATTCTTGAAGTCGATTAAATGCCAACCAAGTCTTGGAGTTAAAGGAAAAGATATGACCATTATCATCCGCAAGTCGAGTTCGCCAGTGTGGTCGTTTCTGCCCTTACGACCATAGGTGAAATTGTAAACGCATTAATGTTCCATATTTATTTCCATCCATCCATAAAAAAGCATACATAAAAATGTACATAAAAAAAATGTACTGAAAAAACGTACTGAAAAAAAAACCTGTAGAAATGAGAACAAAGAAATACAATATAAATCACTGAATTTTAAAAATATGATTTACTAATATAACATATCTTAATTAATTATTTAATTTAAATTTAATTAGTTTTAAATTTAGTTTTACAAGATTATTAATATTATTTTCTATTAAAAATAAAGTAATTGATTATATATATTATTAATTAAATCATTAATTAGCAAACAGTAAAATATTACTTTAATTATCATTTACATCAAACAATGAATCTTACATCACTAACATATACAGACAAAAATATTATAATATATTATATATATATATAGTATAATATATAATTAAATATTTTTAGATGATATATATATATATATATATATATTCAAACTATATTCATAAATTATTATTAACTTATTAATAGTTTTAAAATTGTATTACATTTTTTATTACATTTTTTTATTAAAATTCTAAAGAAAATTTATAATTTATAAAATTTATCAAGGGAAATATGACCAAGTTTTTAACTACATTCAAATCAAATTTTTTATTCTTAGTACTAACATTATTATTAGTTTTAATGAATGAATATATTTTATTTTTATATTGTTATTATTTTTATTTAGTATTATTATTTTACTTATTATTATTATTATTTATTATTATTATTATAATTTTTATTATTATTATTTATTATTATTTTATTATTTATTTGATCATATTGTCAATATTGTTGTATTGTTATTTATTATTGTTATTTTACTTTTCTAAAACAAAACAACGCTTGCATTGCCATCAATAATTATATATAAATTACAAAATAAATATATTAAGGTAAAAAATCATTAATGACACTGTTAATTAAAATTATTACAAATAAATGTCAAATTTATTATACCTCTGCTCCACGAGACAGATCGAGTTCAGCCTATTTTCTTTACATTTTGGCTGTATTGGGGTTTTTTTTCCTGTTTATTTTTATTTTCTAATTACATAATAAATAAAAGATAAAATTAATATATAAAGATTTTCATAACCAAACTGTTTTATATTTAATTTTATTATAATATATTTTCTATTCAATGGAGGTTGTAATTATTTTTTATGACAATATAAAAATCATTTTGCTTTACCTACAAAGAAACAACCAAGAGGTTTGGTCGAAGATTCATGAGGTTTTCTCTCCTGGACACAAGAGGTTCGTCTACCTGAATGGAATTGGTAATCGGTCCTGTCACACATCCTGACGTTGCGTAGGGAAACGAGAGATATGGACACAGTTGTCGGCCTTTATTCGCTCACAGTTCCAGTGCTATTGGAATTCCAATATCTTCCTACGAGCCACGATCTTGAATCGATTTAAAATGCCAACAAGTCTTGGAGTTAGGGAAGAAAGAGTATGACTTACATCGCAAGTCGAGTTCGCCAGTGTGGTCGTTTCTGCCTCTTTAAGACATAGCGGTGGAAATTGTAAACGCATTAATTGTTCCATATTTATTTACATCCATCCATAAAAAAGCATACATAAATGTACATAAAAATCGTACTGAAAACGACTGAGAAAAAAGCCCTGTAGAAACGAGAACAAGAAATACAATATAAACATGAATTTAAAAATGAGTTTACTAAATATAACATATCTTAATTATATATTTAAAAACAACTTTATTCTATTCTATTTAACCTGTAACAAAATATTTAATTAATTATTTTCTATAAGCAATAAGTATTATATATATATAATAATTAATATAACTCATTTGAACTAGGAAATATTAGTGTACTTTAATATCATTTAATATCAACCTTAAAGTTTACTCTGTAGCATATGCAGACAAATATATACTAATAATAAAATATAAACTATATAATATATATATATATATATATTAATATTATATTTATATAATACTTATAATATATATTTTATATATATATATATATAATATATATATATATTAGACTATCTTTATCATATAGATATTTTCTATCTTCAAAATTATTTTTTAAATACATTTTCGCTTTTATAAATAATTAAAAAATTATATTCAATTTTATAATTACATTTTTTATTAAAAATTGAAGAAGTATAATTACTAAAATTTATTCTAGGAAATCTGACCAATTTTTCTTTACAATTTTTCATTAGTTTTTATTATTATTATTATTATTATTATTATTATTATTATTATTATTATTATTATTATTATTATTATTATTATTATTATTATTATTATTATTATTATTATTATTATTATTATTATTATTATTATTATTATTATTATTATTATTATTATTATTATTTTATTGATGCCACTGTCAATATTGTTGTATTGTTATTTATTATTGTTATTTACTTTTCTAAAACAAAACAACGCTTGCCATTGCCATCAATAATTATAATATAAATTATTCGCTATAAATTATAATTAGGTAAAAATCATTAATGACACTGTTAATTAAAATTATACAATAAATGTCACATTTATTTACCTCTGCTCCACGACCAGAATCCGAGTCAGCCTATCTTTACATTTTGGCTGTAATGGGTATTTTTTTCCTGTTTATTTTTATTTTTAATTATTAAAATAAAA
>JABUQX010090146.1:30000-35000 GCA_015478945.1 Trachelipus rathkii | reverse complement strand
TTATTTATTTATTGACCTTAGATATTTTGTCACTTTGTAGGATATGCTAAAATGTACTTTCAGTTTTTAGCACGCTTAAAAATTGATTGTCAAAATCTACTTAGGTTTGCCACAAACTTATTCTCAAACTTACTAGATTTTAGCATTATGTATGTTTTATGCTAAAGAAAAAATATTGGATGTCTGACTTATTTATACCATTAAACAACTTGACCCTAGTTATTAAATATAGTAGCATAGAAAACGATAAAAACATTAAAATAAATAACGCAAACATGTAATTTATAAATTTTCTTTGAAAAATATTAGTGAAAAATTAAGGACCCTTAAAATTTGATGCAGGTACTATAAATTTATAAAATGAGAAAAAATCGGATTCTATATAAACTTTTACTGATATTTTGGGGATTATTATTGACTTTTTATATATTCGATTTATTGACATTTTGGGGATTTTCTCTATATGTTTTCATTGGTTATGAAAGTTCAAATCAAAATTAATGCATATATTTCATTACTATATATTATATATTATATATATTATATATATTCTATATATATATTATATATATATATAAAATATTATAATATATATATATATTATATATATATATATATATATATATATATATATTTTATATATATATATATATATATATATATATATATATTATATTTATATAAATATATATATTATATATAATATATATATATATATATATATTATAATAATATATACTATATTTTTGCCTAACATGCACATAAATAAAATAGGTAAGTAGAAGAGCATAACTTAAGTTGAAATGAAATTATCCTCGACCTACCATACACTTAAGTTAGAGGTCGTTGCAGTAAGGTAAATTTCCCCTGTATATTATATATATATATATAATATATATATATATTTATATTTATTATATATATTATATATATATATATATAAATATTATATAGTTACAGGACATTATATGAGACCGATGCGGTGAGAGGAATGGTCGCATTGAAAAAGAGAAGTCGGCCTATCAATACATAACATTTTAAGGAATGATAGCAGAAAAACCCGAACACAAGAAGCTAATGCAACGAGGGATTAGAAGTTTGAGGATGGAAAAACGAGAAGATGGTTCCTAAAGAAGAACATTTGTAGACTGTGAAGAAAACGTTTTAGAAAAAAGGAATTTCGATACAAGTTGTATTCAATTTAAACACAAAATTAAAACCTATATTAATATTAGTTAGGAGATGCTAATTTTAAGACTTGATTCTTACTTTTGGTTGTAACAAAAGTTAAGATAATTTAGAATGGACCAAATCATTTTTGGATTTAGTTATTTATTATAAGAAGATAAGAGGAATGGACATCGGTGGAGTCGGCTCGTATTAGTCAAGAAGGAATGGATCAAGCACAAATGGCGTCCGGTAGCTCAGCAGTTAGAGCACTCGCCCAACTAGCGAAGACCCAGGTATCGTCACTGGATCGGTCGTCTGGTGTGGGTTTCTCTCTTCTGGCTCCGTCTTGCTGTCAGACTTTAAACAATTAAGCACACCCCTCCTTGATTAGGGCTTTGCCGTGAGCGGTGGTTGGTGTTACTGTAAAAAAAAAAAAAAAAAAAATATTATATTATATATTTATATATTATAATATATATATATATTATATATATTAATATATATAATAATTATATATATATATTAATATATAATATATTAATATATAATTATATATATTATATTATATATATTATTATATATATTATATATATAATATATATTATATAATTATATATATATATATATATATATAATATATATAAATATTCTCCTATTCCCATATTGGGATGAGGTGGTAGCATACACCGAACAGAAAATGTATTTAGAAAAAGAACACAAGTCAAAAACCAATCTCCCCCCTTCCTGAGAATAAGAAATCGTTCGCAATCAGATAATCTCCCTGAGGCTTCAAGAGACAGAGACGGCTTCCTGTGGTTACTTTTTTTCGTAATGTAAAGGTTCATACCGCTGGGACAAAGCCTACAATCATACCCCTTACAACAAAAACTCGCCATTTCACTTCCGTTTATGCACTTGTATATCATTTTGCCAAAACTCTGATTGTCTCTATCAAACATACTTAATGATCAATCCACTTTTTCTCGGTCTCTCCCGGTCGATTCCCAGTGCACTCACCACTAATACATCCGCTTAACAGACAGACTATCAACATCTTTCCTATATTAAACCAAACCATCTCAAAGTTTACTCTCTTTTTATTCTCATTTGCGCCTTTCTTCACACATACAACTCTCCTTATTGTTTATTTCCTCTTTTATCAATTTTTTCATACAATAAACGCCCTAGATTGATCTTTCTGAACACTCTTCTTTACTTTAGATCTAAAACCTCCTATTCGATACATGTTATTCACTCTCTCCATTTATACAGGATATAATACTCTCTTGCAAAATTCCGTCTTATTTTCCTTATATTTACCTATGTTTTAAATTTCACCAGCAACCATCATACCCTTCGAACTTTCCTACAACATTTGCTCATTCCGTTCCTTCTCATTTAACATTATATTCTTAAAATACTTTTAAGTTAGACCACTGTGCTCAGTTGATCACCATCGCAACTGACTTACCACAGCAGGACTTTTCTCCAATCACTACCATAGGCCTTACTCTTATCTACATTTACTTTCAACCACCTCCTTTTACAACCTGCAAATCCCTTTACCAATCCTTCTAAACGTTACTTTATTGAACACAAAAAAACAAATTTATTAGCATATATAGTTAGGGCACCCTCCACTCTCTTCCACTTTCCATCATTCTAACACCATCCCCTTTCTAAACTTCACCTCTAAATTCTTTCATAACCCATCAATATACTAATTAAATAATTATGGAGGACCATAACAATTCCTTCCTCATTCACTATTAATTATTAAACCATCACTTTCAGGCTACTTTATTCATACACAACCAATCATTTCACATTTTCATACTTTTATTCCCTTCAGATGCAAAACCATGAAAATCATAGGGCACGATGCCGTATATTTTTTTTTTGTAAAACCTAGATCACCACTGTTTCCAAAAATTACAAACTAAATAAATTTATTCTTCTATTCTTCATTTTCTCAATCAGTTTCAGTAAAAATTGATCCACAATCCTCTTTCACTTTACTAAATACACTCGTTCCTTCACCAATTTCAGTTTTTCAGGTCAATCGACGTAAAAATTTTCACCAGACCAGCATATATCTTCTACAATGCTCAATAAGCAAAAAGATAAATAGTTCTTATAATTTTCCTTATTCACAAGGTTTTTCGTTCTCTCAATTAAATCTTTAAGAACATACTCCCATAATCGATTTGTAACACAAATCCAAATCCATTTAATCACAATATTCAATCACAATTATATACTATAATATATATATTATTATATATATATATTATATATATCATATTATAATATATATATATATATATATATATAGATATATATATTATTCATATATATTATTTTATAAATATTATTATTTATATATTATGTATTTATATTATAAATTAATATATTTATATTATATATAGTATATTATATATATATTTATTATATATTATATTATTATACTATATATATATATATATTGTATTAAATATATTATATTATATATATATATATATTATTATTATATATATATATATATATATTATATATATATATATTATTAATTTATATATTATTATATATCTATATATAATTATATATGTATATTATATATATTAATATATATATATATATATATTATATATATATATATATATATATATATATATATATATATATATATATATATATATATATATATATATATATATATATATATATATATATATATTTATGTATATATATATATATTATATACTATATTATATTTATTATATATTAATAATATTATATATATCTATAATATTATATATTAATATACTATATATAATATATATATATATATTATATATATATATATATACATATATATATATATATATATATATAATATATATATATATATATATCTATATATATATTATATATATTATTTATTTAATATATATATATATATATATATTTATATATATATCAGGTTGTGAAGGGTTTTGCGAAAGGTGTCCGAAATCTTAAAATCACAGATGATGATGGGATGATGGGATGATGTGATGATGTGAAAAATGCAAAAGCTAAGGAGAAAGTTGCCGTTCTTTTTGACACTGAGTTTATGGGTGAGTGTCTTATTTGGTATTGATTTTTTAGTTTTCTTATAATTTCTTCATTAATAACTAGGTATTATAAAGAATTGTAGGTAATAGCCTTGAAAACTAGTTTATAAAAATTGAATAAACTAATGAATTCTAACAAAGTTCACTGTAAAGTTTTAAGTCAATTTTATAAAAAATTGGCGTTGATAACTGACTGATATTTTGATAGATTCTGACTGCTGGGCAAATTATAAAGATATTTATTCAATAATTATAGTTTCACTTATGCATTTTATTTTTTTCAATATATTTTCCTGCATTAATGTCTTTGGATTTGTTTAACTCTTTTTGCAATAAGTTATTGTAACAACAAATAGATTGGCCGGGCTCACAAACTTGCATTTCCGACATTAAATTGTGATCGAAAATAATGTACAGCAGGAAATTTACAAAGCATTGTGTTTTGTCAAAAATCAAATTAGAGTTACTCAAAAAGTATCGGGAGATATATCATTGTTTGTTTTCGATGAGAGAGTAGAGTATCAATAGTAAAACAACTAAAAAACTTTACATAATCCCATTAAAAATAAATGTACTTAATATCACACGGTAAGACTGCTAAAGTCACTCACTACTGTGCTTTATCCATATAGCATTGCTTTTCATTCTATCACTACTGTGTACAAGTTGATTGAATAGAAGATTTAAAAACTAAAGTATTTGACAAGGAATGTA
>JABUQX010090146.1:0-25000 GCA_015478945.1 Trachelipus rathkii | reverse complement strand
CTTTAACGCGTTTAATATATCCAACTATAACATTTCATAATTTCCGCATGAAGGGTGGGGTATAGGTCTATGTAAATATTAATACTCCTGTAACATGCCTTGAAAATCTCGAATCTCCTAGCTTCGATGTTCTGTGGCTTATAATCTTTCTTCCTTCTACTACAATAATATTTAAGTATGCTCCTGTTCTGCTAACACAACAGATTTTCATGTCTTTTTTGATTACCATAGTACTTCTCACGAGACTGTTATATCTTCTCACCCAAACACTGAGGTCCTCTATTTTGGGGCTTTCAATATATACAACACTGAATGATTGGGGTCCTTCCATATTGATTTAGGTGAGGAGGAAGTCGAATCATTCAATATCCTCAACTATCTGGAGCACCTTATAAAAGAACATGCATACATTCCGGATCGTCCCAACCAACTCTTGAACACACTTGACCTATGTTTCACCACTAGCCCTTTTCTCTATAAATACACCTCCTTCGACCCTATCCGAAAATCTGACCACAACCTTATATCTCTTAATTTTAATACTTTCTCTCCAACAGCTCCATATTGCCCTATACGTTTTTTTCTGGAACTTTTATAGGGCTGATTGGGGGCTTTGAGTTGCTTTAACGCTAACTATAATTGGAGTGACTGTTTTGACTCTGAAGACGCTTCAGCTTCTGCCGATAAAGTGGAAGCTATAATCGTTGACGGGATGAGTAGGTTCATTACTTCTTAGACTAAATCTTCCTCTCCTCAAAATCCATGGTTCGATCGTACTTGTTTTCTGGCCATTTAGGCTAGAAACAGCGCCTATCGAGTGTGGAAAATTCTCGTTCTCCTTTCACTCTCGTTAATTTCCATTCAGCTAGAAATCGTTCCAGGGGTACACTTTAATGAGCAGAGCGTGCTTTCATCAAATAAAAGTAAGCTGACCTAATTGATTCTCCTATTGATAAATTTTTCTGGCCTCTTGCCAAAAAACATCTTTAACAACTTTTGTAAATCATCCTTTCCTCCTCTTATTTGCTCTGATGGTTCTGCAGCTAGTACTCAAACTGAAAAGACAAATTTATTTGGCCTCCAATTTTCCTCTAACTCAACACTGGACGATTCTGGCGTTCCTCTTCCTCCTCCTTCTCCTCTCAAGTGTTCTAAGTCTTTGCCTGTGATTACATTTGATCAAGTGCATGGGCTTCTGAAATCTATGAACGTTTGGAAGGCGGGTGGTGCGGATGAAATTCCATCCCGAGTTTTAAGGGAGTGTGCTTCGAGCTGACCCCGCCTCTCGTTCAACTATACTCTCTATGCCTCTCTAACTTTTTCTCAGTGTTGGAAGCAGGCACATGTCCAACCTATTCCGAAAACGTAAGCCGCTTTGATCCTTCTAACTATCGCCTTTTTTTCGATCGACAGTACGGCTTTCGGCGCTAGAGGTATACTGGCGATATAATTTCCTACCTAAAATATTTATCGTGTTTCCCGCACTCGATTAGGGACATGCCACTATCGAGGAAAATGTGTTGTCGAAGTGTTCGCGAACTATATCTTTGTCAATTTTATGATAAATCTGTCTCGTTTTTCGAGCATCGATCACAGACTCTTTACGGCTCCTCCTCCTGTTGCAGTTTATGCGTTGCGCTTCTCTATAAGCATTAACATTATTTCTCGCTTCTTTCAAAGAGTCCTGATGGCTGCACAATCTCCCTCTTGAAAAGAGATAGTGTATTGCTCCTATCATTTTTCTTAGTCAAATGGGGTGTTCCTCACGGTTCTGACTTATCTATCCTTTATTCCTTTTTCATTAAATGATAGCGTCCATTCACCTGGCTTAGTACAAGCATTTCTATGCTACAGGCGTCTCTCGGGACATCAAATTCTGCGTACCATCTCTCGGCTCTTCAACTCTTTCCATTCTGCTCAATGCTTTACATTCTTAGTAATATGCTCTTCTAGGTTCGTTGTACATTCTTCACGCAACTCTACTATTCTACGAGCCTGATCTGGATTAGAATTTTACGTGATAGCGCAGGTTCTGCTTCTTACGACCCTGTGACACATTTACTCTAGCATCTACAACAAGCCAATTGTGACATGAAAAGTCTCTGACCCTCTTTAAGGCACATTTTAAGCTCAGTTATAAGACTGCCTTATTAGTGCATAAGTTATCGACGTTCTCTCGTCTCTCCTGATTGGCATATTAATGGACATAACCGTATGGACTATAATGGATACAACAAAAAAGAAATGTCTTGGAAACTCTCACATCACAGGTTTTGGCCTGTTTTTAAGGTTAATGTGGCCCCATGATCAAGAAACAAATGAGGGAGTTCGTGGTTTTGGGAACTGCGGGGGGATTACTGTTTTTCTTCTTCTCCCTTTCTGTCTACTCCTAGACATGCCCCAAAGCACGTGTTGTTTAATCGGACGCCTTCTATAAGCATCTCTCATATTTGGGGTTAGGCTCACTTGCGGTCTTCACGCCGATACTTTTGGAATAGAAGAGAGAGATGTGGCACTGTTAAATGCTAGAAGACTCGGTGTATATTAATAGCTGTTTGTGCTCCATCTGTGCACGATGGCCTGGCTGGCGTAGTTATCAATGGACCACAGGATCTGAGTTTGGTGATTACCGCGCGGCCCGCGGTTTGTATGTGCTTCTCTAATTTCGTGATGATTAGCTCTTTCGAGTCCGCGTGAAATGATTACCTGTAGCAACTCGGCCGAAGGATAGTGTGCTAAGGACGGAACCATTGCCGTCGTCGTAACCATAACTGGGTGAGAAAACGATTACCCAACGATTTCCGTGTCTCACGCGCGCGAGCCCCTGGGTAGCACAGCAGAGTGGAACGTTCATTTAGCCGTGAAAAAGCCATGAGAAAGTGTAGTCGTCTTTATCGTACCACGAGTTTGTGCTTCGGGTTTCAACAAATGACTGGAACCTTGCCGTCCTTCACAATTAATGCTGCACGGTGGTTTCCTAGTACTCTCTGGTACTACACATCGTAATTCAGGCGTATAACTCTCCAGTCATAGAGTCATGCTCATTATGTCGATTAGCCTAAATATTCCAATTTAAATCCCGTTCTCCATCATTAAGACGACTCTCGTTTAATGCGCATATCTATATCTAAATGTTTTCTGTCCGGGATTTAGCCTATAATAGAAGAGTGCTTGTTGTGCGAGAATATAGCAGCACCCCCGTGCTGCGCTACTCTCTACCTCTCAACCGCTTTTTGGCAACTGGCTTTTAGGAAGCACCGCACCAACAGCCGAAATCGGAGGCACTCTACCTTAGCACTGCGTCAAGCATCTCCGCGAAATAAGAACAAATAAAAAGAATATACAAGAAATCCTTTGAATAAAATATCATTATAAAATGTAATGTGGCGTGAGGCGAGGGTATTACTTTGATTAAGATCTTATATAATTAGCAGAATCTTCTGCTGCCGAGAATCTCATGGATCGTACTTTATGTTATGATAGTTTATTTCTGCTGATCTCCTCGCTGATTATTATAGACGAGATTATTAATTAGTTAGTTTTGCTAGGTAAGTCTATGGTTCTCTTATTGTGATGTGGTGATCTTTATGTTCCGACTTGAATCTTACTATGATATATTATCTTGTGGTTATAATTAATATATTGAATTTTAGTATTATTCATTTATAATTTACTCTAGATAATTAGTGACGAAGATTTTGCTTGTTATATTATTTTGGAATATAGAGGATTATTAAGAGATTCTCGGATAGTGGCGACAACTTGTCTAACAAATGTAGGGCATAATTATTATAATACCATATCTCTCTCTCCGCCTCTTGTGTATTACTGAATAATATGTTGTGTATATCCAAGGAAACTGTGTAATGAGTTAGTTATCTCGTCGTCATGAATTAAGCAATGGTAGGATTGAGACGAATTTCTCCGCATCATCCAAGCTTTATATCCGAATACGATTCACGATTTTAATAGTTTATCCAGATGATTATTTTATCATATGGATTTTATTGTATGAAGTAAGCTCTAGACTTAAAAGATTAATTCAATTGTTCTAATATATGCCAATGCTAAATAAAATGTGTATATTGATTATAGGCCACGGTATTATAGTGGAATTTGAGTTATATCTAATGAATTCTCTGTAATAACAGGACATGGATTGCTTGCGAGTTGTATCTAAAGATTTCGCATAAAGCGAATATAGTGGGTCTCTAATCTCTCAACTATATTGTAATCAACAATAATAATACTCAAAAAGAGTTCCACAAGGGGTGATACAATACGAAAATGCTGATACTTTTAAGCGAAAATACCGTCCTCCGTGTAAAAGCACCAACCAAGAATAAGGATTACGCTCAGACTGACGTAAACGATTACTGTGGCGTTAAAAGTGTGTCTCACAGTAATGCTAGATATCTCTGCGAAAGAGAACGAAAACAGACACCAAGTTGGCCCGTATTAGCATTGACCTAAGACTAATGGATGAGGACCATGTGTGATACCCACATGTGGACTTTATGCAGGCAATCTCTTTTTTCTTTATTCCCCAGTGTCATGCCTCTACCCGGTGACACGTGTATGAATACCTCCGGGGTTAACTAGAGATGTGCAAAGCAGGACTCTTAAATAAAATACAGAACCAAATCTGATAGGTTATATTGGTATCTCCCAATCACTCTCCGTTCAATCTCGCTGGGGGCCCCTTAAGGGACAATTGTTGTAGACGCCCTTCTTAAAAGCAGCTTGAAGTCTTACCAAATCACTCTTCATGGATTTTAGGTGCCAAGCCAAGAGTGCTCCATATCGTCCTACAAAACTATATTCCTGAAGATCCCATACGGAAGTGGCTCCCGCTTTGAGTTTATCAGGAGGAAGCCGCGCAGCTCTCAGCATAACTTAAAAAAGGAGACCCGCTTGGTGCCTTTAGCAAAGATTAAAATGTTACTACGTCACCTCAATTTGCTATCGCCAAGCAAAACGTTTTAGCCTTAAATATATGAGAGATTAGATTTTCATTAGTACCTTAAGAAGAGAAGAGAGGGTATACTTTGTTATAATGAAACAGCTAAGGAATCTTACTTGTAGTCTCAATATTTGAGATTATAGGAGAGATACATATCTGAGACGTTCATAGTAAAGTGAGTGGCGAGACCCCATTATTTCGACAGATAGACCCCGCGGAAAAGTGACAAGAGCGAGAATAGCGGAAATTGATCCGAAAATATCATACTAGCTAACCTCCGCCCCTCTTTAATTGATTAGATTTACATCAATAGCTGTGTTTAGACATGAGTTGATCAAGCTTATAACTGTAAAGAGTAAAAGTATCACCGTCATACGTAGACAACAACTCTATTACGGAAGGCTTTTCTAATCATATTTTGATTGAAAATGAGGACAAGTAAAGTCAAGCGCAAACTCCGCAATGGTTTAAAAATAAGACGTAGAAAGAGCATGATCTCAATTACGTAATAGTACCTATATACTCAAACGCTCAGTTCTCAGCCACACTTGCAAGAACATAACCGAAACGTACCTACCGCTGTGACGAAATTTCTTGGACCGTTTTATTGTCTCATAAGCAAATGATCTTGTTCGGAAGACTTCTCAAACGATTTTTCAGCTCTTTGCTGACGATACCTAACCATTGATTCAGATAATCATCAACAGTACAGTAATGCCCCGAGTCTCTCATTCTTATCGACTCGGTATGGTGAAGCGCAGACCAATTGTAACAGCCAGCTCTAGAAACAAGTAATGAACTCTCATAGTGAAAAGGATAGGGGATTGCATAATGAAGTCGATACGTTTAAATTTATATATATATGTCAGGCAAAAATTATTTTTAGCAACTAAAACCCACCATGCTTTTACTCTTCTCAAGAACATTTTATCCATGATTGTAAAATTGACGCAAGTGTGTTTATAGCAAGAGTGATATATGGCTGCAAATGCTGAAAATGACTTGGGGAGCTAAACCCAAATATCGATCGACTAATGACTCTATAAACCATACAGTTAATTACCTAATTATACAAACCATAAAGTTAGAAAAGACGTAGTCGAGATATAACATAGTATTACATGTCTACATTAAATGATATCTGACATTATGTGTCAGCTCTTTTAACTCATTCTTAGGTTAATCTTATATATATAATTCGCATTCATATACACTTCCTGTTTACTTTTACTGTCCTTCTCTATACTCTTTGAACACTAGTTAAATATTCCGCGAAATATAACCAAATCGTTTATACTACAAGAAACTCTTCTCTTCAAACCCATAGTAATATGAAACCCAAAGTCAAATAGTGTGATATCTACTCATTAATTTCGTGAACAATTAAGAGGACAGTTTAGCAGTCACCAAACATAAACCAAATTTACTGCAAAAGTCTAAAGATATTGCACTTTAAAGACCTGTTAAATATATCACTCCTGAAAGAGATACCTAAAATTATCCATAACAATGGATGTGACTTTTTGCTAAAAAATTTTCATTGAAACCAAGCAAGGCGCGAAGCAAATCAAATACACCTAAGAAATATACTAGTATATTAAACCTCCCTTCTGTAGACTAAAAAAACACTCAAAGCGTCAGCTACAAAGCAGGCTAAACTTTACAACTCAATGAAACAAGACATCAAAAAATCGAAAAACTCTACCAAATCTTTACTAAAAAATTAAAAAACGTTATTACTAAATAAATAATAATATATAACTAACTCAGGGATTGAACATATTTATTGTTGACTACCTTATTATTATATTATTATTATCTATTCATTATTATTTATTATTATATATTATTATTATATTATTATTCATTATTATTATTATTATTATTATTTATTATTTTTATTTATTATTATTATTATTATTATTTTAAACATTATTATATATTATCTAATTATCATATAGTGTGGCTGTACATTAGTATAAAAATTATATTAAAAGAAATATATAATTTTTAATTAATTTAATATATTTAAAATATAATTTATCTATTATGAAATAACTATTTTTGAAACGTATTAATTCGTATTTTAAATATAAATTGGTTAAATATGACATATTATTATTAGTGTTATATATAATTATATAAATAATATTATTATTATTATTTTTTAATATTTTAATTTATATATAACTATAATATATTATTATTATCTATTATTATTATATTTATTATTATTTATTTATATTATTATTATTATTATTAATTGATATATTAATTATTTAATTATTATTATTATTATTATTATTATTTTAAACTAATTTTTATCTTTAATTATTATTTATTTATATTTTATTATATATTATTATTATTATTATTATTTATTATATTAATTTATATATATTATTATGTATTGATTATTATTTTATTATATCATTATTATTATTATATTTTATATTATTTAATTATAATTATTCATATTTAATTTATATATTATTAATTATATTATTATCTTTATTTATTATATATAATCATTATATTTATATATTAATTAATTATTATTATATATTATATATTATTTATATAATCTAATAGTTATAATTATTATGATTATATTTATTTTAATTATTTTTATATATTAATTTATTATATTTAATATTATTATATATTTATAATTAATTATTTATATATTATATTAATTATTATATATATATATTTTAGTTATATATAAGTTTAGTAGTTAATCATATATTAATTACTTTAATTTAATTATTCTATTATATATTATTATTATTTTATATTTAATTTAATTTATATATACATTATTTTATTCTACTAATTTAATTATATATTTATAATTTAAACAATGATTTAAATTTAATTATTATTTAATGATATTATTATTATTATTTATTAATTTAATTATTATTATTATTATTTATTATATAAGTTAGTAATAGTACTAATAAGACTATTATAGTTAGTACATAGCTATCTTAAATTTATTATTGCTTATAATTATTATTATAATTGATTTTATATAATATTATATTTAATTATTATTTAATTATATTTATTTATATTCATTAATTATATGTTTTATTATTTAATTTATATAATTAATATTAAAATTAATTATTTATTATAATTATAATTTATTATTTATGATATTTAATTAATTATTATTAATTATTATTATTATTTTTATATATTATTTATTATTATTTATTATATTAATTTATAATATTATCTTCTCGATTATTATTATTAAAATAATTTTAAAAATAAATAGAGTATGTTGAGCGAACCATTGGATCACTTGCTAGTTAATCATTGAAATTATTATTTTTTTAATTGCTAGTTTGAAATTGTAGATAACAAGTACATTCTCTCTGAATGTTGCTGAAAACAAACTGTAAATTACTAACAATCGTATTTGTTACGATCGATGGTTTATATTTCTATGATTCGTCGCATACAAATAATTGTGATTGTGATTAATCATTGATGCCATTTGTGTTTTTTTTAAGAAACGATAATGATCTTAATTATTATCATTTTATGATGAGATGGTTGTGTAATCGTATTAGTATATATTCATCCTTATTCCATTATTATTAGGTTATTACTCTCCTATTCATTATTGATTATTATTATGATTATTATTTATTAATATTATATTGAATATTTTTTATAAATTATCGATCATAATTATTATTAATCAATTATTATTTAACACATTAATTATAGTTATCTGTAGTTCTATAATTTGAAAAATTAACATAATTATGGCTATTAGATCATTCATTGTCCTATCTCTCGTTCATTATATTTTAGATGTTATTATTATATATATGTTCTAAACCCATTAGGTATACTCATTAGTTATCATTTATATAAATATTATGATTGTTATATATATTATTAGTATCTAGTAATTAATAATTAATTGTTTATTATTTATATTTTATTATATACCATTATTATTATTATTAGTTAGTTTATTATTTCTATGATTATTTTAGTCTTTATTAAGTAGTTTTGTTAATGAAATCGTAATTTGGTAATAGTTATATTTAAACTCGATTCAGATTATTATTTATGTTATTGATCTCATTTTATGTTAATTTTAACTCTCAGTACTCAGTGCGCAAATCTAGTATTTTTATTATTTTTTATATTTTCCTTTTAAGTATTGATTATTTCATATTTTTGATGAGGCATAATTGAATTACAAAGTTTTTCCTATGATTTCAATTAACATTTATTTCATATTTTGATTGATGTATTTTTTTCAATTGTTTAATGAGCTATTTTTTTATATTAGCAAGGTATTTCTTTATAATGTTCAGTCAAGGTATATAGATCTTTAATTATTATTGTGTGATATATTATTATATTAAATTTATTATTATATTAAAATTAATTAAGTTTACAATTGGTCTGTCTTATCATTCCTAATCATTATTATTAATTGAAAACTTATTTTATTTATTCATTATATATCATTGGTATCATTATATAGTTCATTATATGTAATTATTCAATTATTCATTAATCATTATTATTTATCTATTAGATCATTCACCATGCTTTTAAAGATTTTGTAGATTATTACTATATATTAATTATATATTTCATTATTATTTCAAATTATATAATTATTAATTTATTGTGTTGTATTTTTTGGTAAGAGTATGTTTCTTTTGGAAAGGATTATTTTTGTTAAGAATTATTTATTTATCTCTTAATTTATTTATTTTATATTGTTATTATTATGTAATAGTTTATTCGATTTTAATTATATATTGATATTATCTTGTATAAATCTATGTATTCTATTATTATTATATATTGATCACAGACACAAGCATTAATAATTATCATATATATTATTATTATTAATTATTTATTATTGTTATTTATTTATTATTTCGTATTTATCATTGATTTTATTATTAATTAATCTTTTTTATTTTCATTTTCAAATTTAAGGTGATGTTGTTAATGAATGTTTGTTTTTACGATTTGTTTTTCTAAATTATCAATCTTTCTCTATTCTTTTTGCCTATGATTATTGAAGTGCCGCAGTGCATACATTTTGCGAGTTGAACAGGTCATTTTAGTATATAGTGCAAATAGAAGCCATGACGAAAGTTCGAAAGTGAAATCTTCCTTCCTTTCCTCTCTACGATTAAGTGTCGAGCTCTTCCGTCGCATACCAAAATTAAGTGTAAATACTCTAATATTTCTTTCTTTACTCCTCTTATATGCGCGCACTTGTCAATAGATGTTGTGCTAAAGCTCCTCGGATACATTATGATTTGCACTCTGTACATAAGAATAACTACATATCTGTTGATTATTATATACGTTTTATTTTATTTTATTTATTGCTTATTTATTTCTTCCGATTTGAAGTATCACAAATAACCTCTGCAACAAGGCGTATATTTATTATATACTTGCTCTTGTAAATTTGTGTAATGTGTAAGGACCTGTGTCTACAAGTTTGGCATCATGCTTAAAAATTTAATAGCCGATCAAGTCTCTATTGTTGTTGGCATATTGTATATAATATTTAATAATAATAATTGTGGCTGTAAGGAATTTTTTTTATAATATTTAGTTGTTTAGAAGTATGTTAGAAGTTTCATTTTTATTGATTTTGTTGCGTGTGTGTGCGTTTTTGAGTTCATTTCAGTGATCGTATTTGGTCTCATTAACACTTGAAGCAGTCCTAAATATTGATTCCTTTGCTTCAGTACGTACGCGTTGTGTCTCTGTTTTTCTTTCCTTCCGCACATCTCTGTTTATGTATTGAATGCTTTCATACCAATTCTAACTGTTTACTTAACTGCAAATCACAATAAATTGCATCTATTTTTCTATTTTTAAGAGAGAAGTGCCACAATATTATAAGGAAATTGCTCTTCTAGTGGTCTTTTGGAGTGTACTAAGTGTTTCACCTACGAAATTTGATAGAGTGCGACTTTTTAATTGGTGTTTTAGACAATATTAACTTTTTTCGAATATTTTATCTCTTTCCCTCCACTTTTTATTGCGGTCTCGCCGCCATAATTAGACTTTTCCGTATAACATATGATCTTGCTGTTGTTATCAAATAGACCTTATGGAGACCTAGTCGGCTCTTTATTTTTTTCTAATCCGAAAGATAAAAAATAATTGATTTACAATTAATAATATGATATTATTATAACTGCATCTGCAATTTAAAATGTAATAATGTTATAAAGAGTGATTCTTTATGTATTTTTTGTGTAATATATATAATGTAAACTTTATATTGTCTAATAATAATAATAACAATATCTAGTAATTTGACTATATTAATATATAGTATTATTATTACCATGTGAATAATATAGACCTAATATTGATATCTAGTGTATATCACTATTAATACTTATAGTATATAATTCCATTTAAGTTGCCAGAGTTTTATCCTTAAATGAGACTAACCATCTCTCACTAATCCTTAAATTTAATTATATTTCTTGTCTTGTTGAATAGTCGGTATTTATATTTATTCATCTGTATTAAGTTCAACCGTGTCGAAAATTTTAGATAAAATAAGTGCTTGAATATCAGGACCCAACAAATATTTTCTTTTCTTTGATGAACAAGTGGGCATTATAAACGGGAAGGGTTAGATTTTCAAACGACGGTTACAAGCTTTCTATCTGCAGATGGATGCCCAGTCTGCATGAATAGCTGGTTGTTATGGAATCAGAATTACCTTAAAGAACCTGTTTGAGCTGTTACTGCGTATCCATATTCTACATCCGTACCACTTTAATAGTTTTCAGCTTCAAATTCTTTTAATTATTGATGCCAAAATTGTTCCAGGGAATATCTCACATAATTTCTCAAGATATGCGCAAAAATTTGATTAATAGTTTGACCTCCATTAAAATTTTGATTCCAACTGGTCAACTGAAGAACCCTTTAATTTATTCCAAATTTTCAAAATGTCTTTGACGGAGGAGAAGTAATTTTATACTCACCCACCCATTTCTGTAAATGCTTATTTTTTTTTTGGATTCTCGCAGTGGATGAACGCGACAAGTATTTTGGCCTATGTTGTTTTTATGAACGTTGATATGTGTTTTATATAAGGTAGCAAGAATTACAACCTCTGTTGTTTTCATCTCTCTTTATTCGGCTAATATTACTGTCTGGCGGACACTCATGAATCTCTTCTTGTAGAGAGTTCAAGAGAATGTTGCCGATTTATGTTTATTTTATTCTGTTCAATTCAAATTGTCACAACTACTCTTGGGAAAAGAAAGAAACTACAGACCTGCACCTGCTTTCAGCTTTCTTCACGAATTTGATGCTACCATAAAATAATTAAATGTTTTAATGAAAACCCTATTCCCTCTTCAAAATTCACTTGTTGAAAGTTTCTGAAAACAATTTAAAGTAGGAAAAACTTATTACATAATCATGTCTCTAATCTCGGATCAACAGTTTTCTGATACTTATTAATTTTCATTATTCCTAATACTGGGAACGACAATTGTAATGCACATGTTTTCGTCAATCTATACTTCTTATCCCAAGGCATAAGCGATTCTAATAGGTTCATA
Source organism: Trachelipus rathkii (assembly GCA_015478945.1). NCBI lineage: Eukaryota > Metazoa > Arthropoda > Malacostraca > Isopoda > Trachelipodidae > Trachelipus > Trachelipus rathkii. The sequence goes on along the minus strand of JABUQX010090146.1, from coordinate 12,427 downwards.
CTCTAAGGAAGAGCACTTCTTGACCAAATGTTTTTCAGAAATGCTTGAAATTAGGAAGAAGTGGAAGTGTTGCGAGAATTTAAATCGAGATCCAGATATAAATAAATGTTGTTTTCTCGCATCTGTAAGTTCTCATTGTGATATTGAACTAAATATATAAGTACTAGAATCTAAAAGTTTCCATTACAAACATCAAGAGAAGGTACACAGAAGTTTATTGTGATGATACTAAAAATGATAGAAAAAGCAGTACTAACAGCTTTACCGGAAATGGGTTGTATTAAAATTCTACACATTTTAATTGGAGGCTTAAAATGTTCATTATATATGAGATTTAATGATAATTGCTTGTTTTATAATAAGGATATTTTCTGCTATTTTTCATAATTTAAATATTTAGTTTTTGATTGGTCATCCATTTCCACATACTTAACTGACTGATAATAACCGGAATTTTAAGCAATTATGTACAAAAAAACTTATAACTGAATTCTATGATGGTGAATTGCAACGATAATTATTTTCACATTTACATCACTCGTATTTATTCGGTATCTATCTTATATATTAGTATTTTCAAGAAGTGAATTCAAAATTTTAAAGATATTAGTTATTATATTTCTTTCGGGCCCACGTTTGATTTTTTTTAAAACAAGAGATCTATTATGTACAAATACTTGTAATGCCTTTTCCCACTGTTGAGCCATTTAAAGATTCATTCGACCGAAAGACTGCTGAGATAGCGGATAAGATCACGCTATGAATAATGTTCACCGAATAAAAGGCTGTTGTAAAATTCGATACACTATGGATTTCACCTAATGTGAGGTTATTCTCCTTTGACAGTTGAATTTCTTGCTCTCTTTACGAAAATATTTTACTAAGCTTTGAAGTTGTCGCATAGGTTTGCATTGGTCGCTTTACCTTATGTAATTCCAACTCTCTAATATTCCTTGAACGTCTATTTTTGGTATACTCAACGAGCGTGTAATAATGTTATTTTGGAAAGGCCTGGATGTTAAGATGTATAGTAATCGAGTAACTTACCTTTCAATCGCGGGCCGGCATGAGCTCGCCCCCAAAGACTCACAAATAAAACTATTTTCCATGTGATAGTCTTAGAGCTCACGTCCTCTTGCAAAATGCTCGGGCTTCCCATTTTCAGCCCCACCCTAAATAAATGGTATCATAAAATTCGGAATCTTGTCCGTACACCATATAAAAAATGTCTACTTTATTATACTCGCCGCCAAATTAAACTTTATTAATTATGAAATTTCTGACTATTTTAATATAAGATGCAGCCGCCCAAAATAAACGTAATGTGACTTGATTAGTTTCATCATCATAAGCTACTTATTATTATTTTTGCTTGACCTTATATATATATAAATAATCGATATAATATTGTGATATAAAAATTATATTTAGTTAATCTATATTATTATATATCATAGGTTATATATATATTAATATATATATCAAAGTGCCATGTAACAATGTTGCGAGTCACAAAATCACTCTATCTTTATTCACAATTGATGGAGAACTAGATGCGATCTTGAGCTTAAAAAGATCTATATATATTTCTCAATCTGTAAAATAATATTTCAGTTAGTACATACTAGTTTTTTATTAAGTTTTTTTAATAAATGATAAAAAAAATTTGAATAGATTAATACAATACCGATCTTAGTAAATTTGATTGACTACTATCTCGCTCAATGAATAGGCGACATTCTTTGAAGCCATTCTTTACTCACGGAAGGCATGATATAAATAATATTTGTCGAAGTTTCTAACTAGTTTATATTAATTTAAACTCGTCTTTCCATAGAATTCCAAGCCCCTATATGAAGAAATTAACACTAATTTAAATGCAAATACCGTATCTGATAAATAGACTCACCGCCAAGAGTGGGCCATCTGTTTCGGCAGGCCGTCTTATCTAAAATAGTTATAATCATGACGCACAGTACCTCTACTCTTCAGGAAATGGGTTTTAAAATTTACATGACATCCCCACTTTTGAAATTTAGGATCCAATAAACACGAATATGAAATTTTTCTGTGCTGTAATACAATTATAACTTGTGCGTCTCGTCCTAGGGTTTCCAATAATTGTCCAGTTATAAACATCTATAAACATTCCTTATATTATCGTTTTCGAGTTTTTTTCTGTGTTTGATGCTATAAATGTGTTGGGGGTTTTCGTGATTAGAGACGAATCTCGATCGAAGAGACTTAAAAAGATAAAGAGATTTTAGCCTGAACTTTCATCTGACTCTGTTGACTCTTTGTGGTTTCACCCCTTAGAGCCTTTCATCTTTTGAAGAGGGGTGACTCGCGATAAGGTTCATTAAAGATGTATTGCTGACTGATGAACTAGAACTTCATATCCATGCCCAGACGTTCCATTCATTCTTTTAGTCCTCTTTGATACGAAGCACATGGAGTGCATTCATTCTGTACTATAGTTACTTACCATGCACTTCCTTGAACTAATTGATTTATTTCTTATAATAAAACTCATAATAATCGTAGCGATGATATACTAGATTTACATAGTTTATAGTTTTGATTTGCTTCTTTGTTTACCAATTTCATAACAAAGAAGAATTTCTAAGATTACTCTTTTTGAAAAAAATGCACTTTCTTTTATCGACTACACACCTACACAAAAATTATGCCTAAGTTCAATCATAAAAATAGGATTTCAATGCTGTCATGTGCCGGAGTGTGTAGAATATGCTCTAGAAGTCACCGCACAAGACTTTTCCGACTTCCCAATTAGGTCTGCTGTTCTGACAAAAGACCTCATCTCTTAAATCATGTATATATTAATGAATTATCGCAATTATTGATTATCTATCTTCTCTTTCCTTGGTAACACTTGACTGACTTTATTACACGATTATGTGAGGCATCCGGATTCGTCGCCATAGGTTCAGTCCCGATAGAAAATCCCATTATAACAGTTGGCTCGTCTATGATCTAGCGATGGATTTCTTGATAATCGCTGCAAGATTTGTCACAAATGTTGATGTCGTTTTAAAACTTTTCTCACCCATGTAATGGGGTTAGTGTGCAGGGAGGATCTTGGTTATACAAGGATGGGGGCCTTTCTTTCTGACTTATATAGATTAAGGTATAATACTTAACACCTTACTGCTTATTTCTTTTATATATATATGCTGACTATTGAATAAATGCTAACTCGTTACTCCTCAATCTTTGCAGAAACCACACAAAGAGTAGATTTATAGCAAGTTAATGAGGCAATGGAGGTTTAGGTTTTTCAACCCGGCATTACGAAATAAAGGAACAAGCTCCTAACGTATTCATACAATATTAAATAATATATTATATAAATTTAATTCTATTCCTTGTGATATAACAAATTTTTAAAATATAAAAAACTTTAATCTTCCGCTTCGTCTAAAAATTACTATATTATATAGTCTCACTAAATCAACAAAGACTATAATTTGATAAATAGAAAGTGATAAATGTGAGAGCTATTATATATATTGTGACATTGATTTAATTATTCCATACATATATATAGTGATAAAATCTGTTAGTTAGTATATATATATTACATGTAGGATTATTTTTGAGTGGAAGTCCTCATTAATTCCCAGACTATGTATTTTAAAAATCATTGTTTAAAAAACTACTTCCACCATTGATATATAAAGATGTTACAGTATTAAATCCTTCATTGCCATATTTTTACGGAGTGCCGAAGTTGCATAAAGAGAATTGCCCTTTAAGACCAATTATATCTTGTAAAAATGATAACTGTACCAAACTTAATAAATGGCCTCATCTTTGAAAGGGGTACTCCTGGTCATTAAATGTAATGCCTGATGAACTAGCTCATCAGCCACTTCCATCATTCTCCTCCTTTTTCACATGTTTGTACTAGCTTACATGCACTCACTTGAACCATATTATTTTTAAATAACTCATAAAATCGTGAGACATATCCTATATCTGATATGGTTGGAGGATCAGCATCCAAAGAATGCCCTAGCCCACTCCTACCATCATCAATTAGGAGTTAATGGTCTCTGGTGATGGAGTTAGTGTCACCGCCAAGACTCCGCCAAAGGTTTGTTCTGACAAAAGACCTTCATTTTCATTATTTTTTTGTAGAATCACTTCTCTTCCTCTGGACCACATCTCTTAACGAATCTCTTGTGCATAGGAGCCCCGATGGAAAATCCTATATACAGTGTTCTCTCATACTATCTCTAACCTCAATTTTCAACCAAATGTTCGTTAAAACTTTTCCCCGAGGTTAGTGGGAGTCATTTTTACAAAGGACTTAAGGAAAAAATTCTCCAATCCGAATATAGTGCATAATCTATCGTCATATACACCCAACGACAACGAATTTACCTTACTTGGTCTGGGTTTAGGTTTTTCAACCGGCATTACGAAAAGGAACAAGCTCCTAACCGTTTCATCATTTAATGATAATAAACCATTAATTCCAATAATAACAAATATTTTAAAAAAAGAAAACTTTAATCCTCCGCTTCGTTTAAAAAAATCTATTTATAGTCTAAAATCAAACAAAGATATAATTATAAGAAAAGCTGATAAAGGAGCTGGTATTGTGATCATGGATTATTCCACATATATAGTGAAATATGAATGATTGCCAGTACATCGTCTATTCATTACTTGAAGAAAGTCCTCTTTAATCCACAGACTATGTATTTAAATTCATGTTAAAAAATACTTCACCATTGGATACTATAAAGATGTTACAGTATTAAATCCTTCATTGCCATATTTTTACGGAGTGCCGAAGTTGCATTAAGAGAATTGCCCTTTAAGACCAATTATATCTGCAAAGAATGATAACATTATCCAAACTTAATAAACTGGTCATAAACCTCCTAATTCCTCTTACTCCGCGGCAATATTTCGAACTCCATATTTAAAAATACGCAACAATCTTTAAACAAAAAATCGGAACATCTTCCAGCCGCACCTACTTTGATTAGTTCGATATAGTTAGCCTTTTAACCAATGTCCCCCTCCCCCATTTTTTGGATTTTCTCTATTACACTCGACAATATCGATCTTCCTAATTGATTAGGTAATAACTTTAGGTGCAGGCTTATTACCTATGAAAAAAAGTATTTCTTTTAATACCAATATTATCAGCACCAGTATTTGGAACCCAGCATTGGAGATAGCTATAAGTCCTGTCATTCGCTGTCCTTTATCTTGAATTTACGAAATCCTCTTCTTCTTCAACGCATTCTATGACGTTTTCATGCTTGCGCCATGGTTGCTTTCGCCCATTTGCCAATCATTCCAAGGAAGTTCGATCCAGTGGCGAAAGTACATTGACTTGACACAGCTAGTCCATCAATTAAATTTACTTTCAGACCCATAATAATGGAAAAAGTTCCTTTTAGACCTAACAAATTAGCACAACATAAAAACTCACTAACGCTTTAATACCTATAGAAACCCAACTTTTGCAACAATACTGCATTCATTTTTCCTATACCCACAATAAATATCAAATAACATTATATTATAAATACTTTTTTTACTTTTCCATTAACATTCCTCAAGAAAACACAGAAATGAAATCAACACAATCTATATTCAATTTCTCTCTCTTGGATATACCCTGCATAGCATTAACAAGACATATAATAAAGCTAGAATCAATTATTTTTCATAAGATTCCTAAATACTCGCTATATTATCCTACCTCAACGAAAATATCCCCTTTCATATTGTTATTTCAAACTTAGCATTTAATATGCAAAATTATTCATATTCATTTAATTTTTCAATTTTCTAGATACTTTGCAAGCGTAAATCTGTTATAGATAATATACTAAATCTGAAGATTCCAACATGTATTGTTGGACGAAACGTCAGCACAGTTATTTTAATTTAGTTTGATTGTTTTTAATATCCCCTTCTAATTAAATTATACTGCGTTTTAAATTAATTATCATATAATAATATATATATATATATATAATATATATATATAATATATATATATATATATATATTATTATTCATCTATAAATATATTATATATATATATATATAAGTATTATAATATTATATATATATATATATATTATCATATATATATTATTATATATATAATATATATATATTATATATATATATATATATATAATATATATATATATATATATATAATATATTATTATATATATAATAACTTTTTCATCTCAAATAAATGGTGAAATTTATTTCTTTTCTAAATTAAAAAAAAAAAGTTCATCAAAACGATAGGAAACGGCCTAAATATTATTTAAGACCCGTATTTTTTTGGGGGAGGAGGAACCTAAAATTAGAAAAATTGAAAGAAAAAAAATAATAATAACTAACCGAACTAACTTTGTTTATTTAAAAAAAAGGTGCTTAGGTTGGGTGCTTTAAAAACTACGTTTAAAGCGTTCTTTTATGGGGACGTGGATGCCTAGTGGTTAGAGCATTCCGTTTGTTGATAACTCTGCGACGCGGAGCGTCACTGTTTCGAATCCGCTGAAAGGAGAATAAAATTCCTTGTGAATTCATTCATTTAATGCGCCAGCCTGTTGATACTAAGCATTTATGGGATGAGAAAACAAGGTGCTTTAAAACTACGTTTGAAGCGTTTTTTTTGGGAGACGTGGATGGCCTTAGTGGTTTAAAGCAATCCGGTTACTGTTCAACTCAGGCAACGCCGGAAGTCAGTGTTTCGAATTCCCGCTGATGGAGAGTAAATCTCTTGTTCCCTAATCTAACCAAACCTCAGCCAAGATTTCTCTATATTTTTTTTATTTTTAACATTGTAGTTTTCTTTCGCCTCAAAAAAAAAAAAATCTTAGCGTCTACAATCTGTCAGATGCTCAAATTTCCCATCTCTTTTAGGAATTTTTTTTTAAAATTATTAAATTAAAATAAAAAAGGTTTAGAAAAGAAAATGGTATATGACATCATGATTAACTCGTCATTAACTTTTGCACTTCACTCATAAACAAAGACTATATAATATATATATAATATATATATATATATATATATATATATAATATATATTATATAATATATAATAATAATATATATATAATATTATTTATAATATATATATATTATTAATAAATATCATATATAAAATATAATATATAAATAATTAATAAACCCTTCATTATCAGTTTATAGTCTAATGAGTCATACTACTCACGCATTTTACGGCTGACCTCCTCTGTTATACTTATACTATTATTCTCTATATCCTCACATAATGATTACTATAGTGTATATATATATATAATACTCTCTGTTAATAATAGAAATATCATTAATATTAAATCGCATTGAATGTGGAAAGTTGCTATCAGATAAATATTAAAGAAGTTATTATCAGAGTTATTTATAGCGTTGTTATTATCACGCCACTAATAGCTATTCAGGTTGATTGCGGTTACTAAATGTCCCTACCAATGAAAATAATCTTAATAATGGATGGTTTAAAAGATCACAGTTTCCATTGTATTTGCTTAGCATAATATAGTTTGTTATCCAATTCTCGAAAATATTGATGCATATGTTTTATTTAAAGATTTACAAACGTCACGGCGCGTCGTATATGCTAAATTATACAGAAGATCTTCACATTATTGTGGCAAATAGAGCTGTCAGCGAATTCAGAATTTAAATTTAGTTTTAAAAACATTATTAAATTCAAAAATAGTTATCTCAATCTGGGGTTTTTCTTTTGGTGTGGAGTTATATAATACTATAGAAAATGTATTTATCAAAAATATAGATAATACCAATCAATAATTATTTACTTACACGCATTCTGATATAGCAATATCAGATCCAGAAATAATTAGACATGATGGAGGGAAAGGTGATATATTTAGACTATATTCGATATATATATATATATATACTATATATATATATATATTATTATTATATAATTATATTTTATATGTAATAATATTCATATATAATATTAACAAAATATATATGTAAGATATATATATATTATATATATATATATAATAATATATATATATCTATATATATATTATATATATATATTAATATATATATATATATATATATATTATATATATATATATATTATATATATATTATATATATATATATATATATATATATATGATTATATATATAAAACACACACACACATATATATATATGATATATAATATATATATATATATATATATATATATTATATATATATATATTACTTATTATATATATATATACTATATCATATATATATATATACAATACACACATATATTTATATATATAACTTTTATTAATATTATATATATATTATATATATAATATAATTAATAAAGAAAGTTACGTATATATATATATATATATATATAATATATATATATTTACAACACACACATTAATATATATAATATATATATATATATTATATATATATATATATTATATTATTATATATTATATATATATTTATATATATATTTATAAATATCAGTATATATATATATATTATATATATATATATAAATATTTAATATATATATATATATATATAATATATATAAATATTATATGATATTATAATAATTATATATATAATATATATATATATATATATACTTATATATATTATATATATATAGATATATTTCTATATATAAATATATATATATATATATAGGTCATATTCTGTAGGTACCGCAGCAGCAAGTGTTCGAGGGAACTTACCATCGCTACCACCACCTTTAAGACGCCTCGTAGCACAAGGGCGTTGCGTCTGTCTGCGACGAGTTTTAATTTGCGATATTTACTGACGTAACTCGTATCAGCGCTAGTTCGCTGCCGGTGCTTCCTTCTTTCTGCCATTCTGCTCATGTGAAATTTCTTTCGAACTTTCTGTAGGTTTCCTGAACTGAATTTGAATCGTCCCTCACTTTAAAGCCTGCGTCTGTGCTCATCTGCCGTAATTTGCGCTAGGCGATGAATATTGGCGGTGCAACACCCATTTCCCTGAATAGGGCTTGCCCTGAGTTGGTGGTTATACGCTATATTTATATCATATTATATATATATATATAATTAATATATATATATATATATTATATATATAATCGTATATTATATATATATAAGGTATTATATATTATAATATATTATATATATATATATATATATATATAATAGATATTATATTATATATATATATAGCATATATATTTATATATATATATATATATATATATATATAATATATATATATATATGATATATATATATTTTTATATATATTATACTATATATATATATTATATAATATATTATATCATATATATATATAATATATATATATATATATTATAGTATATATTTATATATATATATATATCAATATATATATATATATATATATATATATATATATATATATATATATATTTAATAATATATATATTATATTATTAATTATAATATCAGTATATATTATATATTATATTTTCGATATAACGATACCTTCCTCCTACAGTGATAATGTGTATTGATAATTTATTATTTCATTAAGATTATGTATGTTGCTGAATGTTTATATTGTGAGTACTGTCTTTGTATAAAATCAAAAATCATAAAAAAACCACTTAATTTTCATATTGGAATTTATTTTTTTTACGGCATTGTATTGTTTTGTGCCTTTGTTATTCTTGGTTTTGTTTCTTCTGTGACTTTTTTAACCCGCGTTTATACTACCCAAGATTTTTCTCGATGAGGAAAGGAATAATAGAGTGGGTGAAAAGGATACAAACTTACGTGTCGACAAGACTGTCATATGTGGCCTTTGCTACCATGCTTAATAGTTGGTTTTTCGAAACAATAAGGTATAATGAGCGCTCGTTGAGACGGCTTGCTGCCACACTAGGACGAAAAATCTGACTATTATGCTCTTTCTCTTATATATACACTCTTAAACATTTTGTAAAGCAGCTAATTACTTAGTGTCTTGCATGGACAGGAAACATTTTATATTACATATTAAAACGATACAGCTAAATAATATTTGAAAGACAAAGTCTTTTTAATAATTAAATATAATTATCACTCATAGTTATCGTACAAATTAGATATCCTACAAAAAAAAACCGTGATATTCAATATATTTGCAATATATTTTCCATATAAAAGTCAACTTAATTTCTTTTTTTAAGTAGAGAATATAATGAGAGGGGAGTGGATTTGATATTCAAAACATATATTCTTTGTATTTAATTTATTAACTCTATTTCTAAGTGATATTTGACTCGGGTCAATTCGTTTCACACTTTATACATAACATAAATTGATAATTATACAGTGAATATGCTAAAATATATTAATAACTAAGTGAAATTTAGTATTGAAATAAGATTCTTTCCAAATAGAGATATATATATATATTGTCTAGATTAATCAAGATAAACGACTATTATATAAAAGGAAAACTAATATTATTTTTCGTGATCAGTTTTAGTTTTAATAATATAATTTAGTTTTTAATAACAGAAATGATACTTAAATTTTTTTTTCAAATGCACGATCTGTTTTCATTTTCTCATATATATATTTTATTTCATATGTCTCCTTAGGTGGAATTGGAATGGGTAGATAAATGAAAATTATAAACATCTAATATGGATTTAAATGGTTTACTGAATAAATCAACTAATAAATCATTATACAAATTTGAAATCTCCACTGGATTATCACATTTAACTCCTTTTATGAGTGATAATATTACTCACACTACTTGGGAGCGAGCTGCGTGTTCCTATTTTTTGAGTCTTTATAGGCTGTAAAACTATTCTGAAACCGCGTATTATTATCTAGACTCATTTAAATTTGTTACTTACCGACTTTAGTAATAATACTCTTACCTTATATGAGATAGATCTCAATCGTCTATAAAATAACCAGATATTTTTTAAAATGGTTGCTTTTTGCATAAATGTGCAACTCACTGTTGCAACTTCTTGGCATTCAGTGAAATCTGTCAGCTGTCATGCCTTATAATTACTAATGAAAAAACCGTTTTAGTACGTATACAAATAAAACGTCAAGTTATCTCCATAAAAGTTCTAATAATCTTAGTACTTATATGGCACTAAAAGTGTGAAGATATATCTATTCAATGAAAGTTCACCCATATCTTAAGATCATCAATTGGGTAACCTTTTTATAAAATTGATTACAGCCTAGTTCGAGATGGCTGCCAACGTGGTTTAAAGATAGATATCAATTTAGACGGTGAATCAAGTTGATTATTAGAACGTCTCTTGTGGTAAACCGCTAACGCGATCGTCACACAATCACATTTTGGAAACGATTCCATACTCCTGACCAAATTACTAACTCTCCAAAAATTATCTTTTTATAGGAAGGATAAGAGATAATTCATTAACAATAATAATAATAATAATAATAATAATAAAAGATAATTAATAAATCAATAATAATGGAGTTAAGGAATTATATTCTATATAATTAGACCTCCACTTAATAGAAACAAAATATTGAGACTCATATAAAAGTTCTATACGATAGAGAATTCTCAGTGCTCATTTTTGGTTAAATCTGTGATAATTTTTAAGTTGTGAATAGCGGATGCATTACATTTAAACCACTATTCCTTATACCAAAAATGAGATATCACCTGGTGAACATTGGCTTCTATGTTCATTTTTAAGAATAAGACCAAGCCTAATTCAAATATACAAAATAAAATTATTGTATAAATGTTATATGAGTGATTGTATTACTAAAACTGTTATTAATACGAACGTATTTGAATTGGCGTAGCTCTCACTGTAATGTTTTTCTCACATACTAAAACTTTTCTCCAGGATTAGACTCCCCTCCCCCCCAAAAAAAAACTGGTCGAATGCCAACTCAAATCTTCTGCTTATTATAACTATTTTCCCTTCCCCAAAGGGGTTCTGTGCTAGATTCCATATACGATTCCCGAGATCACAATGAATTATTTAGCATACACCGAGAGTTCAATATAGATACACAGAATTAGGTTTCAGCAATAACGTACCTGCTAACAATCGAGAGGAAAATTATTGTCACGAAAGATTTAATGGCACAAAATGATATCAAAGAAGCCAGTGGTGCTTCATAAACAAATGTGAAAGGATTTGGTAAAAATGTTTCTAAGATTACACTGATCTTGGCACTTTTTGACGAAAGGTTTGAAATGCTTCGTTGAGGAGAAATGGCGGCTGTTGTTCTAACGAAGAAAACGAGATTTTCTAATCACGTGACGAGGAAGACAACAATAATGAAAAGGAAGAAAGCGGAAGGTAATATGGCTCCCCCCCCCGAACAGCGG
>JABUQX010090144.1:20000-22075 GCA_015478945.1 Trachelipus rathkii | reverse complement strand
AAAGCACACTCCCTTAAAACTCAGGGAGGAATGCCATCCGGGCCACCCGCTTCTACCTTCATAGATTTCAGGAAGCCATGCACCCATCATAATTAATCACAGGCAATGGCAATAGGACACCTGAGAGGAAGAGGAGGAGAGGAGGAGTACCAGAATCGTCTAGGGTTGAGTTAGAGGAATAGGAGCGAAGAATTTTCCTTTCGTTGGGAATTAGCAAAGAAGCAAAGATAGCAATAGAGGAGGAAAGAAGATTTACAGAAGTTGTTAGACATGTTTTGGCAAGAGGGCAGAAAGATTTATCAGTAGGAGAATAAGGAGGTTAGCGCCTTTCTTTTGAATGAACGCTTTGCTCGTCGAAGAGTATCCCTGCAAAGATTTCTAGCTGAATGAAAAATTAAGCAAAGAGTGATAAGAAGAGCGGAGACTTTTTTCCAACCCGATAAGCATGTCCTCTAGCCTGATGACCAGAGAGCAAGCACGATTGAACCATGGATTATGAGGAGAAAAGATTTAGTCGAAGAAGGAATGAACCTGCTAATCCCATCAACGATTACAGCTTCCACTTATAGAACGACAGACCCGAAGCGTCAACAGAGTCAAAGCAGTCATTCCAATTATAGCTAGCGTAGAAGGCACGCAGAGGCCCCAATAGCAGATCACAGTGCTCCAGAAAAAACGCATATATATATATATATATAATATATATATTTATATATATAATAATTATAATATATATATATATACTACTACTATATATATATATATATATAATATTATATATATATATAATAATATAATATAATATATATTATAAAAGTAATAATATATATATATAATACTATATATATATATATATATAATATATTATATATATATATATATATATATATATATATATATATATATATTATATATATATATATATATTATAATATAAAATAAAACGTATATAGCACTAAGATTTTCCACATTTTTTATTTTTTACATTAATGAAGAGGAGGAGCAACAAAAAAACATATCACATTCAAAATAAAATAAAATATATAAAACATTCGTGATAAATTAACAAAAGTTTTTGCACCTCCATATCGAATAAATCTGCTAAAACATTAAAAACAAAGCTGAGAATGAATACTGGTTGGTTGGTTTTTATTTAACATCAAATGAAACAAGACTATATAAAGGAAAAAATCAAATGACTAAACGGAATTTTTTACAAATAATAATAATAATAATAATAATAATAATAATAATAATAATAATAATAATAATATAATAATAATAATAATAATAATAATAATAATAATAATAATAATAAATAATAATAATAATAATAATATAATATAATAATAATAATATAATAAAAAAATAATAATAATAATAAAATAATAATATAAAAAAAAACACAACATATTTCAGTAATAGTTGAATTTAGACTAATAACGCTGCGCATACAAAATGAAACGAGACCAGGTACATATTGTAATAACATGTCTAAACTTGTTACGAGTTTGAAACAATTTCAAACCAGAATAGAATTGAATGTTTTATTTTTCTATATTTTTTAAAGTTGCGGTTGCAATTGCGGTTTAATTTTGCTTAAAATAATTATAATTGCGTCGCAAGCCAATTCGCAACTCATTCAAAATAATTGCGGCGCAATCGCAACCGCAACCGAGATAATTGCGATCGCAATTGCGGCCGCAACAAGTTGCGCCGCAAGTGCCCAACACTGTATATATATATATATATATATATATATATATATATATATATATATATATATATGTAACATCTATATATATACTATATATATATTATATATTATATATATATATATATATATATATATATAATATTATATATATATATATATATATATATATATATATATATATATATATAGCGAGAGAGGGGCCTGTTTTTTATGAGAGGAAAGCACTTTCTCTAGATTTTGGAGGAGTTCTTTACTTGTGGGTCTCGACCAATACTTGGGTCGGCGGGACTTTCGAAATGGATCGTCGTAGGTTCTCAGAAAAATAAAAATAATATTATTTTTTTGCTTAATTTTAAAT
>JABUQX010090144.1:5000-12500 GCA_015478945.1 Trachelipus rathkii | reverse complement strand
TATTCGCAATCGCCAATATTAAAAACAATTATTCGCATTCACATTTCCATTCGCACTCAGATACATGCAAGTGCGAATATAAACTGTCCAATGGGACTTGTTGGAAAATTTAGTGATTTCGTGATAGGTCGATCATAATGAGATGACTAAAACCGACTCGATATCGTGGCAGCAATTTGAAACACATTCGATGTCCTAACAATATTGATGTACTTGTACGTGTGAGTATATTACGCTCCAAAACAACGGTTCAAACATTTGCTTAAAGACAGTGTGGTTTGGAATTATTTCGATATTGTTTACAGTGACATCTAAGCAGCCAAAACAAGGAAGAATGTAAGACTATGATCAAGGAAGAGGTAGAAAAGAAGAATAGTAAAAAAGGAAAGGATGTTCAATACAATCATTAAGAATGAAACAGATTACTTTTAAAACTTGCATAGAAATTACAAAGATATGGAACGCTGAAAACGAAAACACATAATGGATGTATAACAAAATTGCATAAATCACAATATGGACGATCTTCGTTTTTTCATGTTGAAGCTCTTGGTAGTTCTTGGTAGTGGTACGTCTAAGGAAAGGAGCTGTCCCTTTATACTCGCAGGTCAAATTAAATACTACAGAGATATTCTTTGTGAGAAAATGTGTGACTGCGTTAAAATTAAAGTTTCAGAATTAATACTTGTATCAAGCAATCATCCAAGTTAGCTTCCCCCGACGAATGGTCAGATACTCTATCAGGAGTTTCTTTGTTATCTCTGGCTAGTCATGCCGTGGACAAGGATTTAAAATTCCATAATTTTGTGCTGTGCGAACCACTCACTGAAGGTTACATGGGCTAATATCTCAGAGGTATTTAATAGAAAGTTGACGAAATGGAACCTATATCCTGATGATGTTCACTGTGTCATGAGAGATGCTTGTGCCAATGTAAAGAAATCTCTGTTCCATCTTAAGTGAATAACGCAAACTCCGTCAGTCATCATCTGTATCTTAATATTAGAAATGGTGTGACATCTAAAACATCAGTCAGCGAAGTTCTCTCAAAATGTAAATCAGTTGCGGCACCTTTCAATCATTCAACCATGACTCAAGAAGAACTAAAGAAAATACAAACCAGAACTAATATTCCACAACTTTCAGTAATACATGACGTTATCACTAGCTTTAGCAGTATTCTGCAAATAAAAATAAGGATGCAACTACTTAATGTATCTGACTGCTTGTACTGCCGCTCTGGTGATAAAATAAATATCTTTACAACCCGTGACAATTCTATTTTCGCTAACTGTATCACTGTACTCAAACCCTTTGAAGATTTCACTATGATATCAGGAAAAACTTGTCATCAATAACGACGTCATTCGTCTCGTAAGCATTCTGACGTGAGCATAAGTATCCTCAAACAATGACAGTCAAGAAATATAAATGATGAGATCGGCGATATTGTGAGAAATTTTATCATAAGGTTTGATTTTAGAAAGAGCAACTACTTGAATTCATTAGCTACGTTTTTTGAACCCTAGATACAAAACACAATTTTTCAATTCTTAGTTTTTCACGGGGAGGGTTAAAGACAGCGTCGGCCTAAAATGTGAAGAAGTTCAAAATTATTAGTCTGAAATAGTTTTAAAAAAAAAATCAAAGGAAAGCAAAGGTTGGTTCAAAACCACCCACAAGCATAACAGTCACCAGCGTCATGAATGTAATTCTGCATTCAAGTAATGTTGATGAAGATGATCAGCATCAAAAATCGTTGACCAGTACGACTTATAAAAATGCATTTTCCCTTTGTCGAAGACCCTCTTGTATGGTGAATGATGTATACGGACGCGTACCCTGTTACCAGTGAATATTTCTTAAGCAGTGATGAAAAACGTAGCAGATTAAATGCTGAGAGAGATGAAAAATTATTATTGTTTATTATAATTCATTATTATAAGTGATTTCAAATATATATCAACTGTAGCTCTATATACTAATGAAGTGTTTTAATTCTTTCAAAGGGAAGAGTTTGTGAAATGAAGTTTTTGGGATGCATTTCAGAATAGGTTTTTCTTTCTGCATCTTAGAAACATAGGAAATTGAATGTATTTTATTAATTTAATTTTTTTTATGTCTGAACTCTTAAAACAATAGCAAATATTCCACTTAAACACATAATATTAAAAGTGGCAAGGGTCTCATCCGCCATTTTAGGAGTTCTGCATCTCCACATTACTGGCAATATGAAAAAAAATTAATTGCATGTATACACATTCACTTGAAATATGAAAAAAAATATATATATATATATATATATATATATATATATATATATATATATATATATATATATATATATATATATATATATATATATATATATATATATATATATATATATATATATATATATATATAAAGCATTGTATTTTATAAATGAATTAAATCTTTCTAATAAAGGAACAAAAGCCTACCCAAAATATAATGACGCAATCTTGGGCGAGAACAAAGACGCTTATTAAAATCCTGCAAAGGATTAAAATAAGCTAAAAGAAAAGCGCGAAGTGTAACGACATCAAATCCGCGCTATCGGAAAATAAATATGACGTTTTTAAGAAGATAATTACACGGTATCGAATCAAACGTTATCGGAAGGAGGGACTGATGAATGGGGGTACAAAAAAAATAAATAAAAATAAAAATAAAAATAAAATAAAGTATTTTTTGAAAATTAAAGTTTGCAAAGTGAGATTGCATTACTACTGATTTGGGTTAAGATGAAAGAGAGAGAGAGAGAGAGAGAGAGAGAGAGAGAGAGAGAGAGAGAGAGAGAGAGAGAGAGAGAGAGAGAGAGAGAGATTCACTGATTTTAGTTATAAGTTGAGAGAAAAAATTTGACAAAGACAGACATCGGAAGAGAGAGAGAGAGAGAGAGAGAGAGAGAGAGAGAGAGAGAGAGAGAGAGAGAGAGAGAGAGAGAGAGAGAGAATCTTATCGAAAGAAACTTGCTTTAAGAATGTAAACAAAAAAGATTCAAAATTGGACAGTGATTCTTTTCTTTTAGACCACCAGCGCGAACTAAATAAAAAAAATTTCGATTATTTTTTCTTCTAAAGCGGAGATCTCTTATCATTACAATATATATATATATATATATATATATATATATATATATATATATATATATATGCTTATATATATATATATATATATATAACTATATATATATATATATATATATATATATATATATATATATATATATATATATATATATATATACAAAATATATATAAAATTTTAGAATATAAAAATTATTATTATTTTTATTATTATTATTATTATTATTATTATTATTATTATTATTATTATTATTATTATTATTATTATTATTATTATTATTATTATTATTATTATTTACTAAATTGACAGTAGTAGTAGTAGTAGTAGTAGTAGTAGTAGTAGTAGTAGTAGTAGTAGTAGTAGTAGTAGTAGTAGTAGTAGTATCAAATAGAAGTTATAATTTTGAGAACATATTAATTTTAATAAAATAATAATGTCAAGTTTATTTGCTCATTTTGAAACATTATTTTTCACATAGTTCACAAAATCCTTTCAAAACTCTTAATGAGTTCTGATTTATTTAGCTGCAGTGATGCTAGTTCGGAGGGTTCAGTTCTCTCTCTCTCTCTCTCTCTCTCTCTCTCTCTCTCTCTCTCTCTCTCCCTCTCTCTCTCTCTCTCTCTACCTCTAGGAGTCTGTCTCTCTCTCTTCCTCTTTCTCTCTCTCTCTCTCTCTCTCTCTCTCTCTCTCTCTCTCTCTCTCTCTCTCTCTCTCTCTCTCTCTCTCTCTCTCTCTCTCTCTCTCTCTCTCTCTCTCTCTCTCTCTCTCTCTCTCTCTCTCTCTCTCTCTCTCTCTCTCTCTCTCTCTCTCTCTCTCTCTCTCTCTCTCTCTCTCTCTCTCTCTCTCTCTCTCTCTCTCTCTCTCTCTCTCTCTCTCTCTCTCTCTCTCTCTCTCTCTCTCTCTCTCTCTCTCTCTCTCTTAATACGAGTAAATGCTTTCAATATTTTAATATCGTTTGGCTGCAACATTACCCTTCCTTGAGAAGGGTATATGACCCTGTACCAATCATGGGAATGGTATGTGACCCAATACACAATGCAATGATGGTTTGTTTATTTTCGATACAAATAATGGTTAGAGTATGTTTTTAAGCTTTTATTTTCTTATTTTTTTTTTCATTTTGTTAGTTAGTTAGTTAGTTAGTTAGTTGGTATCTTAGATGATTAATTTGTGAGATTTTAGTGTAATTTATAGTGACTTCTGTTTCATTTCATTATAATTATAAAATTGCTTTAATTCTATATTTCATTTTTCTTAATTTACTTTTACGTCTTCTATTTTCTTTCCTTTATTTCCTTCATCTTTTACTTAGCTTTCCATCTTTACCTAATTATTGCCTAAGTAACGAGTCAGATCATGTTTAATAGCCAAAGTGTGTGTGGTGAGTTTGGTGAAACATATGTTAAGGGACCCATTTTTGGTGTTATGTGGCTGGTAAAGTGATAAGCATTTGCTTCTCCTGTTCAGATCTATTATATATATATATATATATATATATATATATATATATATATATATATATATATATATATATATATATATTATATATATATATATATATATATATATATATATATATATATATATATATATATATATATAACAATATAAATAGATATATATATATATATATATATATATATATATATATATATATATATATATATATATATATATATATATATATATATATATATATATATATACTCGCAAGAATTCAATCTTCCTCTTTAAAGTCCCGCGTCCGCCTGAGGAAATTGCGTTAGGCAAAGGATTGGGTGGGTTTATTTTCATTTATTTTATTTATTGTACTTATTTTATTTTGTACTTCCCCTCCTTTGAAAGGGGCCCTGCCCGTGAAGTGGTGGCGTCGTGTGAAATAATATGTATATATATATATATATATATATATATATATATATATATATATATATATATATATATATATATATATATATATATATATATATATATATATATATATATATATATATATATATATATATAAATATATATATATATATATATATATATATATATATATATATATATATATATATATATATATATATATATATATATATATATATATATATATATATATATATATATATATATATATATATATATATATAACAATAATATATATATCTAAATATATATATATATATAACCATTTCTGTATACCTTATTTAAACTTAAGAATATTTTGTTTTAGTTTTCAAGTCTATCAGACCAATAATAATATTATTTAAGTTCTAAAATTCTAGTGCAGTTGTTTGCATAAGCAAGATTATTAGATTATCAAACTGATGTTAATGATTTATTTATTTATTTATGATTTATTTATGTATTTATCCAAAATTTATGTGGCCTATAGGAGTACCACCCTTGGGTATCTTGGTAGGACTATACTCTCTATAACATCAATCTAGGGTCAGGTCATACATCTTCTTTCATTTGTGATCCCTTTAAGTTCCTATTATCTAATAAAGATTCTATTCATTCAAACAGATCAAAATAACAAAAGATATTAAAGATATTTTTACTCTATAATATACAAAAACGTTTTTGTTTTCATTTTTTATATTAAATACTTATACAATATAGTTGACCATAGTATAGATAAATATGAAGTGGATCGAATTATTTTCCTTTTTATTTTGGATATTAATTTTTTTCTTTTTCTTCATCTTCTTATTTATTATAAATATGAATCATGTAATATTAAATATTTACACTGTGAAATACAGTGAAATCAATCTAATCAGGAAAGTACAATATTCATTCTAATTTAAAGAGTAATTAAGACTTTAGGCTTCTACAGTTGCCAAAATTATAATAAACTGTTCTTTACTTTGTCATAAAAGTAAGCTGACGGTTCGTTTTCCTATTTGCATACCCATGGTATAGCTACATTTTACATTTCTATGGTGTAGTTTCCTATATATTTACGATTATAAAATATAATTACATATTTACATTTCTGCAATCCCGCTAAATACTTACATTTTAGGATATCGTTATATATGTGTTAAGATATAGTAACTTATTTATACTGCTATGCATTTATACATGTATTACTGTGATATTGCTATATATATTTACATTTCAATGAAAAGCAACATATTTTAATTTCTATGATGTAGTTATATATTTACATTTCTTTTACATTTCCAAATATTTACATTTATTTGAAATTGGAACATATTTTTATTCCTATGCTATAGAAACATATTTACATTTATGTTAAATACCTGCATAAAATCTATGATGTATCAATTCTTATATATCATTGATTTATAAACATATTTGCATATCTGATACATAACAATAAATTTACATTTTTTACTATGCAGCTATATACCCTCATTGTTATTATATAGTCAATTAGCTACACATATATTATGTATTATTATGTACTATGTATTAACAACATATTACTAGTACATTTCTATTGCATCGCTGAATATTTATTTTACACTTATAAGTCATACAGCCTACCCATTTACAGTTCTATGATGTAGGCTAATAGCTACATATTTACATTGTTATGACTTATGATACATCCATGCAGTACTTACGTTTTCTCAAATATTGCTACATTATTATAATATCAAAATTACATTTGAGGAACGTGTACTACCTGAATACATGTATACTTTACGAATGAAACTTATCAATACTATATACCCTCATTGTTATTATATAGTCAATTAGCTACACATATATTATGTATTATTATGTACTATGTATTGTATCCACAGCCTATATAATTTGTTTCCTCCTTATCAATCCACATCTGACATCCTAATGTGCATAACGATGCTTGCGGTATCTTACCGCAAGCATCGTTATAATGAAAGAAATATATCTATCAGTATCTAAATTAGCAGTAAGAGTAAATCCCACCTTCGCATTTACATTTTCCGCTGCAGTCCCACTGATGTTGTATTACCAATTTACCATTAACATCAGTGGATGTCATATTTGCTTTGCATCCTCAGCCTCAGCCGCTCTTGTCTTTGATACCTAAAATCAAATCTTTCATTTTTGAATAACTACCAAACCATATATATATATATATATATATATATATATATATATATATATATATATATATATATATATATATATATATATATATATATATATATATATATATATATAATTATTTCAAAATACCAAACACAATATTAAATATATTTTGAATTATAATTATTTATTTATTAATCATTTCACATCTTAAATATTGAGGATGGTTAATGATATTTTTGCTATTACTATAGAATATAGTAGTAGTAGTAGTAGTAGTAGTAGTAGTAGTAGTAGTAGTAGTAGTAGTAGTAGTAGTAGCTGTATAGTAGTTTAGCAACAGTAATTGTCCCT